>MU127802.1:426341-511709 GCA_014904975.1 Marasmius fiardii PR-910 | reverse complement strand
TTTCATGTCGCATCTTGAATCATGACTCATGAGTTAGGGTTGATGGACATGAAAAATGCAAGATTATGATCATTTTCACAAAGAGGACACACAAAACTTCTGGTGTTGAGAGCCTAAAACCTCTACCTTAATGTAACACTTGACATCCAGAGTATAGGACCTATTCAAGTTAGATAGCTTTGACCATTGTGAAAGCTAAATACTTGCTGTTTATCTCAATACACTGCTTGCAGGAAACCCTGTTTGAGTGCCAAATATAGGTACCCCAAATGTAATGACTTACTTGAAAGTAACAAATAGGACAAATAATTGTGACCAAAATAATTCCCAAAGCTGCATAGTCTTTGGCTGATATTTGTAGCCTGTCAGAAAATCTTTCCAAGGATATTTGGCATTAAACAAAATTCTAGAATGTTTGACCAAAGCCAAATATTGATTTCAGATGATGATGAATATTCTACTCTCCCAATTTATTAGATGTTCTCCACCCATAATTTCTTTGAATATTTGTCAGTCAAATGTTCAGTAGAAATGAAAAAATATTTGGAGCCAGATTTTTACCAGTAGAGTACCAAACACTTCCAATATTTTTTCATGTTTCCAGTTTTCAAAGAGATAAAATATTCAGAGCCCCTCCATTTCATATATTTGGACCCAAGATCTCAAATATCATCAATATCTCCCTGGGCCCATATGAGGATCCTTGGAAAGATTTTCTGACGGCTACAAATATCAGCCAAAGACTATGCAGCTTTGGGAATTATTTTGGTCACAATTATTTGTCCTATTTGTTACTTTCAAGTAAGTCGTTACATTTGGGGTACCCAAAATCGGCACCCAAACAGGTTTCACTGCCAGCAGTGATATCACAGAAATAATGTACAATTGATGGATAACCTTTTGCACTCATGTTTGGCTGTTGTAAGTCCAAATATGTAGACATGGGGAATAATGAATTGTGACTGATACTACTGTTAGAGATTTAAAGGACTGTAGAACATATAGTGGAATTTAGCCATTGCAACTATGCAGTGCCAACACGAGAGCTGTAATCAGGTGGAGTTGATTCTCTTTCTAAGGCTGCTATCCTCCGCTTCAGAACATCAACCTCATAACGGAGAATCTGTACAGTATCATCTCCCTCATTTGGTCCACTTGTACCATTCATAATTCTATCTCCTGTGCCTGAGCCCTGTGATGCATGTTCATGTGCCTCCAGCTGAGCAGGCTGTTCTCTCTGTTGAACCATAGCCCCATTTTTCTGAATCGAATTTACTGTTGATGTTGTGGTGCCGGAAAGTCGTGATGAAGTCAGAAATGAGGTCGAGTCTGTATGTATTGAATCACAAAAATATTCATTTTCAGATGAATTTTGGCCAAAAGAGACTTGAATCACTTGATATACTCACCAGAAGTTCTCTTATGTCTCTTGCTTCTTTGTTTCAAGAGCACAATGATGAAAACAGCAAGGACAACCAGACCTCCCGCTATACTTCCTACAATAGCACCCACATCTGGCTTTCTAGATGTCTCTGTAGCTCCTGATATTGAAATGGATGTTAAAGAGCTGGTATGAGAACAGAGAAAGGGTCTTTTAGTGAAAGATATCTAAACATGAAGTCAACTCACTCAGTTGAAGTACTAGCAACTCCTGATGTTGGTGATGGATGGTTGCTAGTTATTGTTGCTGGAGGGCTGACATTGGACCTTGTTGGCAATGTATCTTTAACATGTTTGAAGACACCTAACAATGAGCTTACCCCTGGAAAGATGTAGTTGTACCTCCTTGATCAGTATTTTGTGAACTGACCAGTGTAGATGGTGTCTGAATGGGTGTTATTTGACTTGTGTCAAGTATGAATACTGATTGGGAGTCAATAAAGAAGTGTCTGGAGATAATATTCAATTGTGGACCAACGCCAATGTTAAGCAAGCCTCTCACGATTCTTCAGCTACAGGTTCAGGCAGAACACCCCCAGAGACCTTGCTAAGGTCATATGCAGCAATGGTTAATTGTCTGTATAGATTATTCAGTAGATTTTGAGAGATCTGTACTTTCATGCAACGTACACTCCAGAATGCAAAAATGTAACTTGTACAACTCCTCGGGTTTGCTGCCTCTCTACTGACTGTTTAGGCAGGATTAGTCCCACATCTTGATTCCCGTTAATGATATGAGGAACTTTTCCAAGCTGAAAGTAGGTTGGATCAACCTGCTCTCGAAACCATGTAAGTGTTACAACTTGATTCTGTGTCACAGTAGCCGGAAGAGCATTGATATCAAATGCCTTAGAGAGAGAGATTTGGATGGCAGTCAGTGAAGCTCTAGCAAAGAGTTTGGTCATCGTTGAAAATCTTCTAGATGATAGTATGAGGAACGAGGGGTGAATCTGGGCCACTTTGTGCAGGGTTGTAGGAAGGAAGATTTTGGCAGACCATGAGCTATCCTTGTCCGACTCATCCTTATTAACAGCAAGCTGTTACCACTTGACAACCCATCTTTCTTCATTTTTGATTATCAATTCTTGATCCAACAGAGCATCAATTGCCTTGGATTCTCACAAATGTTGATAGCTTGATTGTCTGATGATTCAGTCAACTATCGTAGTCCTATTACTGGTCTGATTACTACCTTTTTACCAAATTAAAGTCTCGTCACTGGATGTTGGCACTGCTAAGCCTGATATAGGTTAATAAAATGTATGGATTCATATGAAGTACTGTACTGTATGCAGTGATTACCTCTCAAATTTGTGGTCACAATCATATGTATCCACTTGATTTTACCACTGTTACAGATACTCTGTAGGACTTTTAAATCTTCTCCCCTGGACACAAGTCATAAACACAGGACTATAGACTACTTAGCCAGCACTATAGGTGAAAAAGGAATTCACATAGTATAGATTGACAAAGGCCCAGATCCATTAGAAGATACCATATACAAAGTGCTAGGCAACATCATTCCTTTGCTTCTATCCAGATCTGGGGTGAAGAGGGTGTGCACTTAAGTGAGCTCCAGAATAGATGTCCATGCATATCTAGCAGATAGATGTTGAGGTAGTCTTTGAATCTCAGCATTAAGGTATTATTGAGTATGCATAATTATAGTAGCCAAGCCATTGGTATGCATTAGAGAACTTAGAACAAGACCAGGAAGCAGATGTTGGAGGAGAACTTGTATGTGATACAATGCTAGTGTCATTAGGATCTGTGTTAACAGGTGATGTTGTACTTGCTGTAGGAGTGTTAGGAATAGTAAAGTCACTGTGGTAGGTAATTGTACAAGAGTTATGCCAAGATGCTGTGGAAAATGTTTGTCTACACAAGGAACAAAGTCTTCATCAGCGTTTATTCAATACAGATATACATAACATCCAAATTGACAGCAGCAACCAAAAATTGCCTATACAAAGCCTTTGCAAGCCTACATGCTCGGGAAGCTCATAAATTCACTCATGCAGGGCGGCTACTAAGAGCGAGTGTAAATATGCCACTTTGGACCTCTGATTTATTTTCATTCGCTGGAATGATATTGGATAAACGGACTGATTTCCACTGAATCAGATCACCAATTATGTGCATGTGTTGCTAGACTCAATGCCACATGGCTAATCTTTGGCAAGTTCATCTGTTCATGATAAATATGCAGTGAGGACAACCATCATCTCTTAGGGCTTTGCATTTCACAATCACTGAAATTTATGATGATCTAAATCCACGATAGTTTTTTGATGAACAACCATAGCATAGAATCTTCATGACTCCGCCTCGGATTCACATCATATTACTTGGAGGACTTTAAATACACACTGAGCATCAGGAACTAAAAGGCAGTGAAGGTGATCTATGATAATGTATATTAGCGGAACTCCTAGCTCTGCCCCCCAACTGCTGTTTTCCTGTCGAGACGACATCATTCCCTCGCTTCCATCTGTCTGGGATCCATCGAAAGGGTAGGCATTGATATTGAGATAATCCTTTTTTGCGGGCCGAGTATCTGCAATTTCTGATTTTTCACATCCATCATGTTTACTGTGCTGCTTGCTGCAGCGGAACTTGATTCAGAAGATGGTGTAGCATCAAAAAAGCGTGTTAAATCTGACAAATTGTAAGTTTTGGAATGGTGGGGTATCCAAAAGGATCTCTTACCAAGACTTTTCCGAAGTCGGTTTTTCCTTGATCTGATCAACCAAAAGACAGAGCACGCAGCTATAGCCAACCCAGCCATACACCCGATGACGCCACCTGCAATCTGAGCTGTGTTTGACTTGCGAGGTGAGGGAGTTGTGGATGAAGTGGTGCTAGTGGAGGTTAAAACCTGACTCGTTGGTGTGGCGACTGGCTCTACGTTGGTTCTGGAAAGAGTGATGTGTCAGAAGCATGTCTGAAGCTAATGGTAGTAGGCAAGCGATCACGATTTTGAACTTGTCGCTATCGTTGTTGTCGTAACAGCTGTGGATGTCGGTATTACAGTGATTGGATCGGAGTCGATGTAAAACGGTGTGCTGAAAAGGGGAGTTTGACCGTCATTCACAAATTTGCAAAGCTGGTTTTTTTTTTCTTTGAATTTTCTTACGGTTTTTTCCCGTTAGGGCTGACAAGACGACTTGACGGTGTCTTGTCAAGGTCGTACCCAACGATAGTGACAGGCCTAGTAAGGGTGTTTAGTTTGTCTGCTAGCTAAATGAACCAATCACGACGTACTTGTGAGCATTGACAAAGAGGACAGGTAAAGCACCAGTGGTAGTCCTATTCCCAATCGGGGCACCCAAAAATCCCAATGGTAGCCCGCCACCGATGACTTCCGCGAGCTGAATAGTTGCTGGATCATCCAGACTTGCGGACCATTGAATGATTTCGAACTGTCCCGCTGTGACGGTTGTTGGATGACTGCGAAGAGTGAATGCTTCTGTGGTTAAAAATAGTGAGAAGAGAAGGAATGCTCTACGGGGGAATGATTTTTCATCAGATTTGAGGAGGGCCAGGGACGTTTGAGTACTCACAGAGCACGAAAAAGGCGTCTGATGGACATGTCCCAGAAGGCCAACGTGAGACTTGTGAGAAAGATGGGGGGGAAAAGGAGGGTTTCCGGACTTCATCCATTAATGTTATAGTGCGGACGACGACGACTTGAGCTGATGATCGTCGGCTGAGTCGCCCCAAGCTTTGATCACAATAACTGTGGAGCGTTGGGTGGCGACGAAGGAATGCATCTTCAGTATCCTAGCTACCTCATATGTTGTGGATGATAGTGAAGATCAGCACTTCAGCGCTCAGCCCCAACGCAGGCTAGACACAGGGTTATCGGTACGTGCTGTTCTGTTGAACATGATGAAATGATTGTGGCGGTCGAGATTGGAAATTTGGAATGATTATATAATGTGTTCGCACGCCTACAAAGTTGCCTTGAACGGCCATACAATTCTCATCTTTGAATCCACGAAACTTCCGAGTCAAGCTGTATGCAAAGCTGTTTTTTTGACTCGAACTTGGAGCAATTCTTATTGATCTGCGTTATGACTTCAACGAGAGCTCAGCAGCAACCACTATAGGATATTGCCTTCCCGGACTGGGTTGAAAATTCGTAAAAACTTCGCCCCCTCGGAATTCGTTTTGTTAGGCACGATCTTAAACCTCAAAACCGATCTCCGTTATACCCGTTGCATTTTTAGAGTCTCATGACTTCCTTTCAGGCACTTTGAGACGCCCGCCTACGAAACCAGAAACCACAACCAACTCAACAGTCAGCGACTTTTTTGCAATCCATGGATCATGATGAAAGTGATATAGCGAGTGTTCATGTGTAAAGTCCTGGGAATGTCAATGGAACTTTCACGCTTTTACAAGATAAAAATGAAGGAATTCCTAAAGGTTTTTTGAAAGCGCGCTGTTGTGTTGTTTCTTCTCACCATTGGGACTCAACAAAGTCCTCTCATTCCAGACGTCTCTTGACGCGAACGTATACAAATGAAAACACGTCGTCCGGTCTTTTCGTTATGGTTTTTGTGAGTATAGAGAGTTTTTGAGTTTATGTTAGTTCTAAGGCTGACTATTTTCCTCTTTCTTGCTTCTTTTTTTCTTCTTCCCTTACAGAACCATACTCGTTCTTTCCCCTTTCTTAATCCAAACGGTGTTGGGGACTAATCAGTCGTAAGTGTTTGCGCCATCAGAGAACGGGGGTGTACAGCTTCGAGTATGACCGCGCGACTCCTAGAACCACCTCGGCCCCATCATCGATCTCCTTGTCTTCCCAGTCCCAGAGCTCAACTACGGATTCCTCGAGGGTTACCGATTTGTATGTGTCATAATGCTCACTAGAGGCTAGGCTTTCGTTCGCTGATCTGGGGTCTAGTATCTCGGCCTCGAGCTCAACAACATCAAGTGAATCCAGCGTGACTGCGACAGACTCAGCAACAGTTACCGACCTGTATGTTGTTGTAATAGTGCCTAGGCCTCGCTTTTTTGCTTATTCTTGGGTTTTTTAGTGTCTCCGTCTCGAGTGGACCGAGCATCACTGTGGCAGAGTCAACTACAACTTCAACCTCGTCGTCGGACCCAACCAGCACGATCTCTGACTCAATCTCTTCTTCTACTACATTCCCTACCTCCACCATATCCCCTACTTCCACCGATGGGAAGTCGAGTTCTGTTACCGACACTCAGGCCAACAAAACGTACGTTTTTCATCTCCGTCCCCTTGATTATGCCATCGAAACTAATGAAAGATGATCATGATTGTGATTGCAATCAAAACGCTTTATTTAGTAGTACTCGTGAGACGGATCTGGTTCCTAGTGCCTCGTTGGCAAACGGTCAGTCGTCCGTGAAGTTTACGTCTACTACCACGCCGCTGCCTACCGGTACCGGGAGTCCAATTTTGTCAACGGGAAGTGGGAATTTGAATTCTGGTTCAACTTCGACGGGGCACGTTTTTTCTCTGTCTTCAGGGAGATTGGTGTTGATATCTGCCTTTTTATTTGAAGCTCACAGAACGCGGGTACTACTGTAACTCAATCTCGAGTGGTGAATAATTTGGATATCGTGGCTCAGCCGACTTTGAGTTCGAGTGATGGGGGTTCTCAGGTGTTGGTGGTACCTTCTGGAGTTTCTAGTGGAGGTGTGGCGAGTGGCGATGGTAATGGCAATACTGATGTTGGTGCCAGTGGTACTAGCAATCCGACTCGAACTGGTATCGCGGCTGGAAATGACGGAGCTAATGGCATCCCGACTGGGGCTCAGAAAAAGGCGGGGTCGGGGTCGAGTACAGACTCTATTACGGGCGGATTGTGAGTGACCGAAATCTATCTCGCGGGATGGCGAAATTAAATTGATTGCTTTCTTTAGTCCTACTTCGGCGTCAAGTTCTTCAACCCCTTCGGTCACAGCGACACCGTTGGCTCCTATATCCGCCGCGAGAACTGCGGGTAGAACGAAGTGGATCATCGTGGCTGCCGTGTTTGCGGCGATATTGTTGATTACTCCTGCTTTGATTTGTTATCGGCGACATCAACGAAGGAGTCGGACTGCACGGAGAGCAACAGAAGCTACGCCATTCCGTGAAGTAGAGGGGGATCTTGAGGAATTCGGTTTTGTTGGACGAGTGGGGGAAGTTAAAGAACGGGGTCGTGCGCTTCCTGTTCTTCCGTATCGAGGAGTTGGTCGTCCTGGAATCCCGAAAGTTAGAAGAGGAGAGATTGACGGGGATATCCCTCGCCCCCGACCTTCGGTATCGTCAAACTCGACGACTGTCAGTTCTACACCTACGTCGGTGTCAAGTCGGATTCATCGGCTGGTGCAGGCTTTGCATTCGGATAGTGCGTCGCGGTCGGGAACTGGGCCGCCTAGTTATACTAATGATGTTCCGCCGAATTATGAGGTAGAGGACTCGTTGATGATTCATGCTCAGTGATTGTTACAGGGGTGCAAGACTGATAATTAGCTCAATGTAGAACTTGATATACCTACTCCCTGAAAATGGCTCATAGTCTAGGCTGTCACTTGATTCTTCCTTCTGTTCTGAGGGTGCAGTTGTCAGACGACCCAGTGGCGTCGGTGGCGGGCCGGTGATTGACCGAGTCCGGAGCTCAGTTTTTGGGGTTAGGGCTGTGAACAAACAACGTCAAATCCGGTAACCTGAGCAACGGACTGCGGGCAGATTGATTTGACCCGTCGGATAACCTTGGGCCTTGACCGTCACTCTTGTCCTCGCAAAACTCTTTCTAGGCATTACTCGTCCTTCCTTACCTGCTCGACATCGACATCGACCAACCACAAAAATCCAAGAGTCTTCCGATACGCACACGTTCACCTCGACACGGGGGCGACTGCGAAATTACGAATCAAAGGGACAGGCCGCTTTTTCTACCGCCTATCGACGCCTTTATACGGAACTAGAATCCCTCAGATTGGAAATCAAGATTGAAAATCAAAAACCGGGCGGAAATATCGGAAAATAGAGGTTACAGAACGAAAAGAGATAAGGAATGACTCTCGCTGCAAGCAGCGATTCTGGGTCTGGAGGTGCTAATGGTACCGGTGAGCCAGTTTGGTTTTTTTTTCTTACGCTTTTCCTCCAAATCTTCGCGAGTTTTGGGACATTGGCCGGATTCCGACTGTCGTTTCGTAAATTACGGTCGTATGGATAAACAAATTTCGATGGAATTATGGCCATCTTGGCTTAATCGTGATATCATTCGTGCTGTTTTACTTGCTGCGTGGCACTGGTACATGGACCGAGGTCATCCGACAACTCCAGTACTGCATGCTTTGCGCCTCGTTGTTGCCCTCTCTTCCTTTGTTCTCCTTCCTTTGTCATCTTTCGGCCCTTTTTCGTTCTCAATTCCTTTATCTATCGCTCTCGAGGAGCTTCTCTTCATCCCCATGCCTTCTGCTTTCGTCCATTGGCTGGCCACTTTTTACTCTCAACGTTCCCTACTTAAACAATGGTGGCAAAAGAGTCAGTCATTGTCCTGCCTTCAATTTACTGGTATTTTCGTCCTCTTTTCTTCTTACTTCAACGTTGGGAAACTCTATGATCTGACTATCAATTGGTAGAACCGTCTAATCAAGAAGCCCAACACGCACAAAAAACCTCGTTATCATTGGAAATCACAAACCCTCCTTCCTCATCGCCTTTTCCATCTCCTTCTTCCAGCTTTTTGCCACCCCCGATGATGCAGAAAAACGAGTTTGCACTCCCGACTAAATTTGCAACCAAAGCAAAGAAAGTGGGCGATTTGCCATCGCCTTCGTCTCAACAGCCTCAGAATGGCATAGCGGATGCGGTCAATGGATCTTCATCATTGGAAGAGCCGACTAAAGTCAACGGTGTCGCTGCCAATGACACCAAGTCGCCTGTTCAAGCTAGCACTTCCAGTTCGCTTGAGCCCTCAATTCCGCCACCTTCTACGTCAACCTCCAACTCACTTGCCACTTCTGCGGTAGCCCCTCACGGCGTTACGACCATCCCTTCACTCACTCCGACAACCCCCACACCCAATTCCATCTTTCACAAACATAAAACGTCATCTACCTCATCGTCACCTACCACTCCTTTGCCCACAACGCCCCACCGATTAAGCCAACCTGTCGTACCCATACCTTCTCCACCTGCCTCTCCTCGATTTTCCGGTCCACTACACCCTAACTCCAGCGCGAAAAAAGCAAACCGGGATTCAACAGCGTCTTTCACGTCTACCGGTAGCGGCAGTGTAGGTCTGACGAGCAGCAGACCAGCTCCACCGAGTCCCGCCATGTCTAGAAGAACCAGTGCAGCATTATCGAGAGCCGGGTCAACTAGACGTGCAAGCGGGATTTTGGGCGGTGGTGGTGATAAGCGGGGAAGCTTATTAGGGTTTACGTCTCCTTCTACTACGACCGCCGAAACTGGAAGAGCGAGTACGCCTGTACCTAAAGATGCCGCTGTCACTAACTCGTCATCGTTGGAAGTGACAGGTGACGACATGGGTATGTCGTATCGAACGCCTATTCAGATTCGGGATTATGGGTATTCGGATAGTGATTTGAGACAGTTGGGGTTGGGAGTTGATGGACGTTCGTTGGATGTACCGAAACCGAATAGGATTCGACTTTTGAATAAGAGGTTGCTTGGTGAGGAAGGGTGGAGAGCTTGGAGGAAGGATGAGAAGGTTAAGAGGAGGGGGGAGAAGAAGAGAGCTAGGGATAGTGTTAGTAGTGTTGCTAGTGTTGGGAGTAGTCAGTTTTCTGAAGATGATTGGGAGGAGGGGACCGTGGTGGGTGTTGTTTTTCTTTTTCTTTTCTTTTCTTTCGCGGAATCTGGACTGATGATGGCGTATTTTTTTTAGGATCCGGAATCTGAAGGTGAAGACGATGGTAACAATGGCTGGGGCAATTTTAAGTTTGGCTTGGGCAGGTTTAGCTGGGGGCTCTCCAGTGGAAGTGGTTCTAAAGGTGCGTGTGTGTGTCTCTGTGTCTTCCTGTCTTTTTTCCAATATCACTCCAACGTCTCCGTTAGGCGTCGTGCAACCTGAAATTGCCCCTACGACCTCCTCTTCCAATTTCCCAACTCAGACCGAACTGGATAGAAACTTCAATTTCCCCGATTCTTCAGAGTCTTCTGATACGGACGATACGGAAGGAGAAGATGAAGAAAGAAAGTATTACAGTGCCAATGCTTCGCCTATGCCTGAAGGTTCGTTTTTCCGACTCTTGCTTGCCCCTTTTGATAACTGTGACTTCTGATTCTTTCTCTATCTCTTTGGTCTGTTTAGCTGAAGATGGATATGCATACGCCGAAGAAGAAGATTTGTATCCAGGGTTGTATAAGGCTCTTTATTCGTTTGAGCCGGAGGGGACTGCTGAGGTTGGTTCTTTTTTGTTTTTTTTTTTTTTTTTGCCTCCTACTTCCGTTTTTCGTTTTGCCTTTGGGAGTGTATGTGTGGTGTTAGATGCGATGCTGGACGCTCATCTTTACGGGCATTACGCGTTTAGTACCTCCTATCGTGCACCGCTCATTTCCGTTGGAACCGGTGTGAGGTACCGGGTGTTGGATGTTGGTTATTGTTCTCGTTATCATTGGTTTCTTTTCTCCGGGTTACCTACGAGAGGTGCTCGTGTTTTGGTACACGGTGGTCGTTTGACTGTCAACAAGCTCTTTTATAGGTGGCAGGGGCCCGAATGTTGGAAGTTGGCGGAAGATGTGGGATGGTCACCCCCGCTGCTCATTCTGGTGGTTCGCATAGCCAATGGTGGCCCGGTTCTCATTGTCTGAAATGTTACCGTTTTCCTTCGCTCCTATGCCTGCCTCCTCATGATACCCTCAATCTGCTCCCCTGATCGCATTTCCTGGTTTCCTGGTTGCGGGTGGGAGCGGGTGATTGGAGATTCAGGAACGGTGTTTGTTGGATGTTACATGATGGAAATCCCGATCGAACGTTGGATGGTGTTATGGTACATCACTACGGGACTACCTTTCATATCTGCTTGATGGGATAGGACGGTTGCTGTCTGCATGTCAAGTTGGGCGTTTTTGCGGTTTTCGTGACCTTTTTGTTCCTCGTCGTTCTGCTTTCTTCGCCCTCTCTTTCTAGCCATAACTTGTGGCTGACCCCCGTTCTCTCCATCGACAGATGGCTCTCCAAGAAGATCAACTCGTGCGTGTCGTTGGCCGTGGCGGCGGCGTGGGATGGGCCGTTGTCGTCGTCGATGGCGTTGATGAGAAGGGGAACTACGTCGAGTTTGATGATACGGAAATTGATGGGGAGGGCAAGAAAAAGCATGCATTAGTGCCCGAGAGTTATCTGGAGGTGGTGAAGTTGGATTTGGAGGAGGATGGGTAGGGCCCTATGGGTTTCTTTGCTCGGTTCTAGCGGGGGATACTGTTTTTTGTTTTGTTTTTTTTTTGCTTTCGTTTTGTCGGTTGACACCGTGTAGGATGTGTTCAGGGCTTTATCTTGAATTCCTTTTTTGTTGTTTATTCTTTTTTGTTTTTCGATGCCTTTCTTGCTTCATCCAACGAACTTCTTTTCTCTTGCATTCCGCAATCATCTCGTTACATGTACAGACGGCTCTACATATATCTATCTCATGTTATGGTTCTTTTGTTTTTATTCTGCTATCTTTTACACTTGTGGATATCAGTACATTCGTAGTCGTTATATATTCTGAATCTGTCTGCTAACCTTCTATCGACGTCTGAACGGGGGACACTGTACATGTATTACGCCCTATTACGCCGTGTGCTGTCACGTGGCGTTCGAATGTGACAGGCCCCAGGGCGTGTTTTAGTTTCAGTGCATCCACCACAATCCACTGAGATACTTTGCCTACGTCCATTGCCACTCGATAAACTCAAAGGTAGGCCGGATTGCGATCCTCGCTCTTTCACTTTCTCATCAGAACCATCAGCATGCACCAGGTACTCGAGATAACTGAACTCCTTCGATCGTTTCGCCGCAACTTCATACTGCATATTCCATTCTCGCCCACTTCCTCCAGGAGACTCCCCAATTTACCGCCAGGCTCACAAGCCTTACTGTGATCTCCACTTTACCTCAGAGCGAGACCCCATCCGCCGTCAAAGATCTCCTCGAAGTAATTGCCAATCGTTTTGATAGATCACTGACATCCCTCAGCGTTCGCATCAACACACAATTCCCTCCAGCTACCCTAGCATCACCGTCGATTTATGACGTTGTTTCATTTCAACATATCGAGCCGATCCTCCGCTGTTCGAAAATGCGGGAATTTTGCTTCACACATACCTTGCCTGTTCACCTTCATCATGAGGACGTGGACAAGATCGCGTCCTCGTGGCCGTTTATCGTTAACCTTCATCTTTGCCCCGACCCAAGGACCGGTTTCTCGTTCGACAACTCCCTGGCTTATCTCTCTTTAGATTCATTGGTTCCGTTCACGAAACATTGTCCGCTTCTCGAGGCTCTTGAAATTCCTCCTGATCCCATCGTCCTCGTTCAGCCCGGTGAAACTCGGGCTGTCGATGAACTTTCCACCACACCACTTCGGTATCTCAGAACATTCTCTCCCGGGAATGTTGGAGCCACAGTTAGTGGTCAACTGGATGATACGGCGGTAGCCATGTTCTTGAGCCGGATTTTGTCGCCCGGATGTCAGATTTCTTTCCGTACTAGCTGGGCGAATACTTCGGGTACGGAGGTGACACCTGAGGAGTGGACTGTGAAATGGAGAGATGTTAAGAAGGGACTTGTGTTGATTGAGGCGATGAGGGATAGGATGAGACGGGAGGCGTTGAAAACTGTCGAAGGACTGGTGAAAAAACGAAAAGAGTGATATTGGATGATGATGATGGAGTTGTGCACGTATTCTCGATGTACAATCTCGTTGTGGATTATTGCTGATACTTATGCAAGTAAGAAAAGTGCATATAGAGAAGGAATGTTCTCTAGTCCGCGAAAATAAGGGGTAACTAGCGAAACGAAAGCAAATGAGACAACAGTGAACAGGACAGCCTGATGACATGTACAGTACATGTGAAAGCAAAGGAGAGCGAATTGACACCGAAACAGACGAACATGTTCGAGAGCGGAGCGGTAAAATTCGAGTTTCAGACGAATCAGACTCGACGGGTGTTTCTGAGTGGGGGAGTCAAAGTATGGACATATGGTAGAGATCATGGTTCAGAGACTGATACCCTGAGATACTACAGATTGGATCTGGGATCCCGCCAGAAAGTGGGTGGGTGTGATAAGAAGTGGGGACCTCCTGCTTTTGATAGCCCGCCTGGGTCATCACGGCGGGGTCAAAAAATGCGGTATATCCCATGGGACCATGCAAGTAAGAATCGAAATCAGGGAAAAAGGCCTCCTCTGCTGCTTGAGGAGCATTTGCATGGCGCATTGCCGGGGGGATATGGAAGTGGAGACGGAACCGCATTTGGTGCGAGAGTGTCTACGGATAGCTCGAGTATCTGGTGCTTGTTTCCACCGGAGGAGTATTATGGGGTCGGTCCTCCGTATCCCGCTTCTTCCCTTTGGAGTCTTCCGCGCCTAGCCTTAGGCTGGAAATAAAATGGATATGCCTCCTTGTGTTTTTGAAGCCCCTGGTCAATGTAGTGCATCTTTACGGAGTCGTCGGATTCGCTGTGCCACCTAGTTCCAATCTTCTGTGATAAGTGCTGTTTCGGATAGGGAGATCCTGCGAAAGGATGGGTGAGAGTTCTCCTTATAATCATCTGGATACATCGCGGCGATATGGCATGAAACAATATGAAGGTCGGGAAATCCTCTTGCAGCCGGCATTGCCCTTGGAAGACATCTTGTGTGAAGTGAGGGTTCAACGTTCAAGTCGTAGGTGAGAATACAAAGGGAAAAATCGACGAGTTAAGAGGGAGGTATTACCCCCTCTGCCTCCATACACGATGCTCAGCATGGCTTGTCCTCAAACATCACCCATTTTCACTTGCACGTAGCAAAAAAACGTCGATTTCGCGACCAAAGATGGCGTCAAACCGGTGACTAAATCTCAGCCGTATCAGCTCGTATCAGTCAGTTATCCATCAATCGGTTGGTAGTGGTGGATGTCGGAAAGATTGACAGCTGATTTCTCATTGGGCTAGTGAGTTGTGGAGATCTCGGGAGGTGTGTGCATGACGAGTGGAGTGTTTGAGAAAGAAATGGAGTGATCGTGGAGCAAGAGTAGCCTCAGATTTCCGGCAGCATTTCGCAGAGGATCAGTGGCGCAGACTCGCGCAACGGAGATAATTTTTGGTTGGACGTATTTCCGGATTCGCTGGTTGAACTCAGGCTCCGTCCATATTACTTCTATTCCTCTCTTTATCCAACACAAATGACGATGTCCGAGCCGGCTCTACTCCTACCATGACTGGGTGAGCTTTTACCTATAAATTTCCGCTGAACAAGCGGTCCAAGCCTTTATGCCGGGACTAGCAGCTCCAAAAATCAGTGGACTTGGGATAGTTTCCGGCCTACTTGAACTTTCAAGTGACAAGTCTCAACGCACTTCCTATATTGTAGTTTTGTCGATGAAATTGATATCCTGCTCAGATCCTGACAGGACAGGTTAACCCCTCTGAAACCAGTCCCGTATATCAGAACGAGATCCTGATGTGATGTATATATCACTGGATCGCAGTTCTGTTTTTAGAGCTTCCGTTCTCACTTTCGCCGCCAAACCGTGGTATTCTGTGTGCAGCATGATGCCAGTGAGTGAGCAGAAAAATGGTAGTTTGTAAGAGGGGCAGAAGGTGTTGACACCTGGTCTTGAGTTGCGTTGTCAATCTATGCACCAATGAATACATCTTTTCCTCTCCATTTCTGGATGAGGTAAGCTCCTGTCATATTCAGAGCTTGAAACCCATTCACACACTATGCACTATTTATGAAAGCTTCTATTCTGAAGATCATCAATCATATAGCTCCACATTATCTTAACTCGAACCAAAGGAGGCATTTGATCCAACACCAGTCTCGGTGGTGTGCGGGAATCGCATTATCCAGGATAAATAGTTGAAACACCACCCACTTTACCAACTCTTCTTTGTTTCATGGACAACACTACACCCATAAGCGCGGAAATCCAATCTACCATATTTGATGGTCTCGGAACAAGCTTCATCACACTTCTATCATTTCCTTGAACTGCTTCTCTCATGACAACTCGGATGAACATAATTCCATACACATCGGACCAAAGGCATGCCAATTGAGCCAACCCCTTTCTTGGGCACTTTCTTTCATAACAAATATCATCTCTACGGGTTTAATTGCAATCATAGCTTGGTGGGGTTGTTTGTTATTCCTGAGTGTTCCACTTTTCTGAGCCTCCCCCCACCTCAAGGAAACACCATCAATTTCTCAAGCAACACCCCCGAGGCCACCAAAAAACAAGGAGCGAGAGGATTCTTTCTATCTTAGTTGAGTCAGGTTTTATTTACTGTCTACTCTGGGTGCGCCACCTTTTTGTTCAGTGCTCTGGATAAAAGTCTCAACCTGAACTGAACTGGTCATTTGGATATATTTCCTATATTATCACATAACAGAACTGCACTACTTCTTTAACCACAAAATGGAAAGGAATTTTGTTACTTTTCTAGACACATCTCTAAACATGGTTAATGATCAAATGTCGGTGAGTTGTTGTTTTGTCAGTATTCTGCCTTCTACTCGCACCTTTAGTCTTCTGTCTCTCATCTCTTGGACTGGCTGTTTTTTCTTTCTCTTTCTGATTGTTCTCTGGCTTAGGGCATATACCCAACCTGTATCATCATTCTTGTTAACAAGCAACATAGCATGTCAGAGTTTGACTCTAATGTGGAGATGGCCTCTGTGTCAGTGCCTCCCAGTTTGAACATTGGATCAGGGAGGAGACCATCTGGTGTTCTGTCAACTATAGAGTTTACACCAGGAGGCACAGGATCTCAATTGTCTAATGGCAATAATGAAAGTGTGGATCAAGATAGGGACTTTAGGCTTTTTGGGAAGAGTGAAGGGAAGGAGACTGTGTAGAATCCTTTTGCTCATTGGAGAGGTGTTTGGAAAGAATCAGAGAATGGGTGTTTTTTGGATTTGAAATTTCTCTCTTGCTTATTTACCATCCTTGTATAAGTAACTTCAGAGTATTGATTTTGGAATAGGCTTATTATTTTGAGTTTCTACAACTTGTGCACAGATTTCAGAATAATGGAATCACTAGATGGAGTAACATTACACTCCAAGGTTGGTCTGTGTGTATGTACATGTGATCTCTCTTGTTCAAAATCCCAGTTGCCAAGGACAGAAAGTTTGCCTCAACATATCTACATCATCACTTGGTATGCTCCCTGTTCCAAATTTTCCTTATATTTTATTCAGACTCAACATGTGCCAAATAGAAGCAATGAATGAATCCCTGATAGAGTTTTGGGCTTCAATATTAATAAAGGTGGCAGACATCAACCTGGCAATGAGGTATTTATGTTCTAGAGCTAAAATAATAAATCCATAAATAGAGGCATTAGATATATACTGAAGATTGTTGAGAAGGAGAAAATAGAGAGATGTTGTTCCTGAGTGCAAGTTCTATCAGGCATAGGCATGATCTAAATCCTGTTGGCTGCTACCACCAGTGACCCTGATGGCCTTTCTACTTCCAGAATGTTTCCAATACCAGAGTGTGTTTGTGGCTGGAGGTCAATAGTAGCTTGCCTGATAGCAATAGACCTCTGCTGACTGGCCTCAATGTCAGCAATGTAGAATCTTGAAAGTTTTTGTTGAATATTATCCACAAATTTTCCATATGATACTCGGGAAATAACTAATGTTAGAGCAAGGCCCTAGAGACACAGAGTTGAATCTTCTATGAAAACTCAAAAGTGCATGATACTTACTGACATGAGAACTGTAATATCGTGAATCTTGAATGGCCGAACAGTTGATATGGCAGAATCCCATACATAACTTTCAAACACCACAGTAACTAACAGAGTACTTGCATATAGGAATGCAGACTCAATACTTGTTGTCTGGTTAGCACAGGAGTTGTGGAAGAGTTGAAATTTTCATACTTACATTATTGCCACAACATCAATAAACCTTGATTGGGTTGATCTTCCCGCTGCAAGTTGCCTTGCTTCATGTGCAATTCACCAAATACACCCTCCTAAGGTAACTGGCTTCTTGTTTCTCCAGAGTAAATGAATAAACTGCAAAGTCATCAATGCTAAGATAATCTGAAACACAGCTATGCCTATCAGTGCACCATTATCCACCGATGATGCTTTTTCCATAGTATTGGGATTGATATTCTTCAAAGATCCTCCATCTCCAATTGTGGCAATAATATTACATTCAAGATCAATGCCTATTGAAGAAATTGTTAACATTAATGAAGGAGTGTGAGAGATTTAAACAGACCATTTATAATAGATGCAACAAAGACAAGATGATACAGGATTAATTTTTTGGAATTGAAAATGACATAACAGCGATGAATCTAGGTAAAGTATCAGTATTGATAAAACTTGATATGCTATAAAAAACTGAAAAGTATTGTGTCTTGAACAGTTATATCAATTCATGTTTTCTATAGACTCTTACTTCATAAGAGTAGAAACAAAGCTTACTATTGCACTAGAATAAGAGGGAACTAGGTTAATAGCAAAACCAAGCTATTGAAGTTGTCCACTTACTCCCGTGCAGTTTTTCCATCATTACCGTCAATATACTGGAGAAGAGGGACATAATTCTTTGTTTTGCAGTATCAAATCCTACAAGTGTTTGTTGAGACAATCCCCAAGTCTCAATAGCAGTAAAGATGTCAACACAAAGAGAGCTATAGAGCCTCCCTTTTGTAGCTTGTGGGCAGAGCTATCCTGCCAAAAGAGTGCATGGATAGATAATCCAAAAATGACACGGTAAATCCCTGTAGTTCAAGTAGTTATTGATATGATTTAAAGTGAGTAATAGTATTAGTGATATTATCAGTATACATACTCACCATATACAAAGAACAATGCCTGTAGAAAAAATTTCCGCCTTTTTGTCCTGACCGTGTACCGGGTTTTACAACGTACGCGGAGACACGCGCAGCAACCAAGTGGCCAGTTCGTCATGTCACCTTGGAGTTGCGGTCCCGGCGGTTGACTCCGAAATGCGCAGGGTGTAGGACAACGGGTGTTTTATGCTAATTTCTTGGATCCAGTGGGTAGGCCGTATTCTGTTATAGCGGTGGATTTGGAGGTTTTGTATTTGCGTGAATGCCGAGCAAAACGCGTTCTGTACCGCGCCTGGGACGGTTTTAACGCAAGCTGCGACTCCAACAATTGGTACAACAACGAGCAACAAACCTTCATCTTAAGACCACGATTACGAACCTCTCCCGGGTCGGTTCACACATCTCTATCAAGTTCTGCATCAACAGCTCTGTGACGTCTCCTACAACAGGGGCGAGTGCTATTACCGGCGGCGTGGATGGCATAGATGTCTTGGTACATAGCTATCGCTACTGATACTCAGACGATGAGGGGGGAATATACATCCAGGTCTAACGCCGCATCCCCGAGACAAGGCCGCTTTGCCCTTCTGCTGCACGAACCGCCAACATGTAAGAGGATTCACCATGGTTACAAAGAAATGTCGGACAAACGTACCAGAGTCCAGGAGGTAGCCTATCGTAGGCGATGAATATAACCTTCATTCGGGTAGACGCCTTGGCGAGGAAGATGACGATATTCCAGGCGGGAATGGCATCGCCGTGTTACATTCCCCATCGATACAGGCGGCAGTAAGTCATATTCGTATATACTATTTGTATTGATTCTCTACGGTCTTCTGTTGATCATGGTCGAAAGAATTGCCTCCCACTGCTTCAACTTTTGCTGGGGCGCAGTGGAAGGTTTTACCTCAACAATACCAGGGATGAAACCATCAATATGGAGGGAGGGGATGAATCTTTCTTCGGATGATCAAGAATATCAATAGAGAAAAAAATTGATAGATCGTGACTTCACGCTGACTGTCAACACAAAACCTATGCAATAACGGGTAGTAGGTGAGTAAATCTCAACATCAAGCTTGGCCTCATGGTCCCGCATCTTAGTCAAAAACTTTTGATGGGCCGGTGAGACCTTCCCTCGATTTCAGTGATCGTGGCACACCGGGAAGATCCATCCTCCATCTTGTACCTGTAATGTTTCTCAGCTGTTTATTGTCAGATGCATTTGCAATTCGGTGATCCCTACCGTCTGTGCCTTTGAGACTATCCGCATTTTCAACAAACGAACCGAGTCAGAAATCAATGTAGGTCTGCCGCCTTCTGTACAAAAATGTTACTCCCAGCGCTCAGCAACCGAGCGGTGATTATCAAGTCACTGTCCGAACCATTGCGGCTGGCTGGGAGGGTTCTAGACTCTTATTGGTCTGTTGATACTTAACTCATCAACTAGGTACCAGACAACGGCGGTGGCATATAAGATATCATCTCAACCAACAAAACCATCAATCACTGCCAGGTTCGAACATGGTTCAAGGGGGTGGTCGGGAAGGCTCGCTCTGGGATATAGTTGTTTCTAGCACACAGCAACTTTGTTATGAGAATGGTGGTATAAGGATTGACAATTATTCATTGAGTTTGGGGCAGCCGCCTTTGCCTTTTCTGCTTCGTTCTTTTGTCACCGCTCAGTCTGACTTATGAATCACTATGCTTATGAAGCAGATAACGCTCATAGTTGACAACTGAATCAGACATACTGACAAATATCCGAGTAAGAGAGAATGGAAGATGCAGGCGCCACTCGGGCCATCTTGAACTCAAAGGCTTTGGAGAGAGGATCGGTGTATGGAGTAGCTCACCACAGGATCTCGGGCAGCAGTGGTGCATTTTGTTGATAAATAGATTGATAGTTTGTTGATAGTTATGCTTAAGGTGGGGTTGGGTGAGAACCCACAGATTATTCAACCTATCAACAGTTGGTATTTGCTCCAAAAACCTATACTGCTATGATGAATTTGTGGCCCCAAACAGCAGATGCAAATTGCCGCTCAAGCACCACCGCACTGGTCGACCACAACAGTCATGATCCGTTCTTCCCAACATGAGCGGGGTCCAACTCCCTCACTATCACTAAATTCACCTGTGTGAGGTTTGATCATCACCCCTCGCCCTCGGGAGCAAATTAATTCGTTAATGAATCTAATCAATGGTTAGTTTCTCATAGGCTACATGTGGCTTTCCTGTGAGGTGACAGATTGTATAAGGTTGTCCATGAATCTGTGGTACGGCTTCAGCTTGGAGTGTTTTACTCGCCTGCTCATGGGAGGGTATTTTTATTTTATTTGCATGAATAGGAATAGGTCATGGATCAACTTGATATTGATGAGTTGATGGACTCGGGTTAAATTCATTTCCAACCATATAATTAGATCAAACAGGGGTCCTGGTCAATATGAATTGCCTTGAGAACGATGAGAGCTATTATTGAAGGCAAGCCTCAGATCACACTACAAGTATATAATTAGATCTGCTGTTCTCATAGGCCTTAGGCCTATGTGCAGGACTCCTGGGTCTCAACTTTCAAGAAACTGAAGTCTTGAAAGATTGCAAACTCCACCGTCAGCTGCCTATTGGCTATAGCAAAACAATCATCTAGTAACCATGCTCAAGGAGGGCAGTCGATCAATCAAAAATTAATCATTAATATACGGGAGAAATTGATGGCTGTGAGCCGCATAGAACAGACCCACTCATAGGACATTTATATATATTCTGTTGAAACTGACCACAACCTTTTACTCTCCTTCATCTACAAGACCTCATCATGTGGCGCTATGGATTAATGTGAGGACTACCAGTTCTGCAGCCATCATTGTGCTTACTACCTAATGCCCCAACCTGTAGTTACACTCTCATATCTGCATATTGGACCTCTGCAGCATCTTGCCTTAAAGTAGACCTTCCATCCATAGCCACTGTCGGACAGCCCTTTCAGGTTAACTGGACTCGAGACAATCCAACTGATCCACACAAGTTTGACCTCCAGCCAATTCAGGCAGATGATAATAGCAAGAAGGGTGAAGTGGTTCTAGTGAATGCAAATCAACCAAGTCCACACAGTGGCACAGCTACTATAACTGTCAATATTTCGGAGTGAGTATATTTGGGAGTATCATATATCTGGAGTAAAAATCCCTAACAATGGTGGTAATGCTTGGGGGTTTTTCACAGACCAATTTTGTTCATAGTAGTTGACTCAGAGAATCAGTATGGTTTATTATGGTCATTTATCACAATAGTCACTAATGATCTTTTCTTTTCTTTTTAGCAAGACTTTCTATACAGCAGATAGAACAATCTCCATGAAGGGATCCACCAGCTCATCTGCTAGCTTCTCTACAAACACATCTTCTGGTGCCCCTAGTCTACTATCAACCTCATCCACTTCTACAACACCAAATGCACCGTAAGATTCTATACAATAGCATATCTACATGATTTCATTGACTAAATTTTAGTACCAGTAATGATAGCAGTACAGCTACAGACACCAATAGTGAAAATTCTTCAACAACAACTGGAATGGATATTTCAAATGGGTAAGCTCTTGAACAGGCTTTCCTGCCCCCCAGTTATACTAACCAAAGCCAAAGCCCTCCTATAGCTACTAGTTCTCCTGATTCCTCTGGTGGCAGGTCCAAATCCTCCAAAAATACAAAACCAATAATTATTGGTTCTGTAGTTGGGGGTACCATTCTTATTCTTCTGGTTCTTCTCTTGATTTATCTCCACTGTCGTCGCCGTAGTGGACCACTACGGAATACCAACTCTATGGGTCCAGATGTTTTCTACCGAGACAAAATGGTTCAAGCTATTGGAAGGCGCTTGAGCTTAAATGTTCACCAAAGCGAGTATGCTATGGAGGAAAGAATCAATTCATCATCTACCACACCATTAAGAGAGGACCTTGATGGCAGCCATGATCAAGAATTTTCTACAGAGTGTGGCACTAGTGTTGGGATTTTGGGAGGTGATATTGTTGAATCATCTGATTCAATACAAACAGGAAACCTGTCCCGAGCACGGACAGATAGGCAGATGCAGATTGAGCAGAAGATTCTTGACCTGCAATCACAGTTGATTAAGGCTTCAGCTAGTGAAAGGGAGCATTTAAGGGGGAGGATTGAGAAGTTGAAGGACCTTGAGGATTCACCCTGGGCTTATGAAAAAGATGGAGATGAGCTTCCGGAGATAATGAAAGAGTAGTAAAGTTTACAGAGCCATCAATTAGCTGAATAGTAGAAAATACAGACTGGACATTTGCTGGACATAAAGAATCAAATTACATGGATTGAGTTCTCACTTCATATTAGCCCGAATCATCTGAAATCAGCTTTAGCTTACTCCCCAATTTGACTTAGCAGCCTTTTCTATACAGTCCTAGGATTTTGCAATCTATTTATCAGCAATGAGTCACTATCCAGTGTACCATATAGCTAAATGGCTTACATAGCTCAACCTTCACAGATGAAAGCTTATTAGTTCTGGGTGTATATACTATAAGGTGTGCAAACCTCGCCCAATACAGGTGAATTGATTTGTAAGCCTGTTGGCAGTAGTGGGAAACTGACATGGGAACAGGAACCAGAGAAATCAATCCTTGAGTGAGTCTCATCAAATATGGAATATGATCTGAGATGTTGTGTAGTCTCGTTTCCAAAAGTGTATAACAGTCATGACAATCTTCTACATTACTCATTCGTCAACTATCAAATATGCTAAGAGACTCTGATACATTTATATCTCACTGTTGGCTATGAGATTATCAATCAGTAGTCAGGGCAGTGGAATAGGGTGTGAATTATATGTAAGCATATATATACCAGGTGTTATTATCAATGGTTATAACACTCTCTTCTCTTCTGACCACAAGGTTCAAAACTCTTCTATGAAACAGTGGAAAATAAGACTGTAAGAATGAACTTTTGCTTGTCTTCTAATTATTAAAGATTTACAGATGTACTTGTCTGTACACATTCTCAAGCTCCTCAGCACTCTATATCAGCCCACTCTTCCCCTCAATTGTGACCACTCCCCAACCTTTTTCATCTACCTGGTTTCATGAGTATGAGAGCTATGTCCCCAATGGCCACCGAAAGATTATCATAGCCACAGCAAAGCATCATGTTTCGATGCAAAAGAGGGATGGTAGTAATGACAGTGATGATGATGATGATGGTGGGAATGATAGTGGAGATGATGAGAATGGGAATGAGAACAAGAATGGTGGTGATGGTAGGGGTGAGAGAGGAGGGAATGGAAAGAACAGGCAGAACGGTAGCAGTCAAGCACAGGGGTCTCCATCTACTAGTCCCACAGTTCGTACCTCTACAACTGGTGGAGACTCCAATACTACATCTTCTACTCCAGTTCAGACCACTTCTAAACCAACATCTACACCTACATCTCTGCAAGTATTTGATTGATTGTCTTAATGAAGTCTGTTTTGAGCTCAAAGGTTATAGATCAAGTCACGCTTCCAACAGTTCAAATTCCAGTCATAGCAGTGACACGGCTGCAACCAGCCCAAAGACTACAAACAGTACGAGGTGAGCCTATTCCTCATTCTTTGGATTATATTTTGACCCGTTAACTTGTTATATAGTACCAGTTCTACACATACCCAAATTTCTACAAGTTTTACTACCCACACTCCCCTAACATCACCAACAATCTTTCCATCCTCCTACACAGAAACTACCCCTGAGTCGGGGAAAAGCAACAACTCCATTCTAATAGGCCCTATTGTTGCTGGTTTCATGTTCATTTTGGTCTGCATTTTCATCCTAGGTTTGATCCGAAGAAATAGATCAAGGAAATCTCTGAGCAGCACGAGCTCAGGCATATTCTTCCGTGATAGAATGGTTCAAGCCATCACCCGACGTTTAACTTCAAGTACTTCCCATCGGACATACTATTCTGGTGAAGCGGGCGAGGACTCCGCTTTTACTACCACCATAGCGGAGAGCTACACGGAGAAGGACCATGATGAAATTGACAGCTTGGGAGGATTCGATACATCAGAAAGGCCTATTGTTACATTCCCTCCTCCCTTAGTTTCAAGACGCTCTTTCCACCCTTGGACGGATAGGCAAATGCAAATCGAGCAAAAGATTATCATGTTTCAGGCTCAATTAATTACAGCTTACCCTGATAAGAGAGAGGAGATAAGACAGAAAATTGAGGAGTTGAAGGAACTAAAAGATTCAGATTGGGCATTTAGGAGTGTTAGCATTGATGAGATGGAGCTTCCAGAGTTGTTAAAGGAGTAGCAAATGGAATGTACATTATATGTATCTTACTGGACATTTACTGGACTATAAACTGGACTAAAGGTCTAAAATAAAGAACAACGAGACTGTCATATGAATCGTGCTATGATTAAGATGTACTGCTATTCTTACATACAAATGACTCTCCCAGATTAGTCTCCTGCTGCTGCATCATATATCAAAAATCCCCTAGCAACCACAGCCCAATACCACCATTAGCTGTCACGGTCTCACCATTGTTGTACACTATCTATCGAAAAATTGTAGGTGGAATTGAATCAGCAAATGGAGGCCGTTCAGGAAAGTGGGGAAGGCTTAGGATAACTCGAAATCATATTATGCCGGATCAGCTGATTATAAATTCATCCCTATGGTTGACTGTAAAAATGAACTTGGAAGGCCAAGTCCAAAACCGTCGATAAGTGACGAAAACTTATTTGTGCACAGTACAATGGCTAGAGCCGAGAGAAAATCGAATCCTGGTTGGGGTACGAAACAGTACTTATGACACAACGTTGCGTCAAAAGAAGGAACATTTCCGGTCTGAACAACCTTGCACTGACCTTCTAATACGGTTATTCCAGCAGACAAATTCTCCATCCCCAACGCTACCATCTCACTGGTGACCATCAGAACAAGTTTTCGATGTAAATAATCAGATTCCCACCCTCTTTCGGCCACCTTCTTCTAACGTTGATTCGGAGGATGATGGCTTAATATAAGGTCAACCCCTTGACAGCTGTCAACTATAGATAATTCGGCAGACGGGCTGTTGCGATAGATTTCTCGTTGCGGTATCATACCAGCTATCCATCAATCTGTAGAAATGTCATGGTTGATCATAAATTGGCCAGGTTTCCTGCTACTTGGGGACCAACTGTCGCTCATCTGGAGAAAAGCTCTCAAGTCCACTGGCACTATGCGCCATACCCATGATAGACTGGCGTACGTTTTCATGCCCCTCATTTACTGTGACGGCTTCAACTGAGACCTATGCACCTAGACCTTTCTTGATCTCAACGCTGCTGTGCCTACAAAATGCAAGAGCGTTCCGCATAGATCCGCCTTTACCTCCCGTGGTTCAAGCACTTCGACCTGTTGTGTTCACTTGGTTTCGAGAAACAACCGATCCATCCAATTTTGGCTTCGAAAAAATTCAGCTTCAGGGCGGAGGAGATGTAGAATCCGATGTTTTTCCCGTGCGAGACGCGAATGGGATGAACAGCGGTTCATTTACCTTGACTTTCACTACCCCATCGTAAGTGAATCACAAAGCTAATCCGAGAAATAATGTTATTAACATGAAACTTCAGTCCTTTTCTGGTTGTAGCAGTGGACCGAGACCAGTATGTTTTGTGTAAGCTTCAAGGGTGATCACAATCTCAACCACAGTCATTCCCCTAGGAGAACAAGATTCTTTGTCGCACCGGGATCGGTGATGGTACAGTCAGATGCTGTGACAACGAGCCCTCCTCAAACGCGTACAGAGACAAGCTCTACCAGCTCCATCGTGCCTTCCGGCACAAGGGCCGCGACGTAGGGATATCAAATATTACATCGTACCGATGAGAATCTTGACTAATAAGCCTTTTAGATCAGGTACTTCCACTCAGCGAACCAGCCAAGCAAACTCAAGTCGAGGAACTTCTACCGGGTCGCCGCCGTCTCCAACGAGGTAAGGTTTCTCGTTGTCTCCACCGAACTATCATTTGTGCTGATTATGCTGTTAGTACTGATAGTAATTCAACTCCGGAAGAAAACCATAAATCAAAGAAAGCTGCCATCATTGGCGGCGTATTCGGAGCTGTGTGTGGCCTGATTGTCGTCATCGCAGCTATCTTTTTCGTTCTCAGACGAAGGAAGCGAAGTGATCGGGAAAACCGTGGTGCGCACTTTTAAAGGATATCGTTATACTTTCGAGTTCACAAGCCCGTGTTGCCATGCAGATACAATACCGTACACCGATGAATCCTCATCGGCAGGGGGTGCATCCTTAGCTGATGCACGAGAATGCAAGGCGCAAATAATTGGACACTTTGAACGTCAGCTACGGGCGTATGAACGGGCTCCTCGGAGCTTGAATGGTAGTGGTACTGAAAGTGGCACAATAGACGGTGAGAGCGATGTGGCTCAAGCCCTTCGTTACCAGATCGAAGTCTTGACAGAGAGAATGGCTAGGCTAGAAGAGGGACGATCCGAACGATCCGAGCGGCAACCTCCTGACTATTCTTCTCAGTGATATGGACAACAAACAATCTTTGTATGCATCATGTACTCTACCTACAGAATCAACGGGCGATGACATGCCTGCGAGTGCGATGGATTCCATCAGTCTAAACTCAGTTCCGCCGAAGCACCGCCTGTTTGAAGTTAAAAACTCACGCAACCGACGAAGAAGTCGTTCGGGTATTTGCAGATTTCGTCCAAGTTGATGTATTCCTGAGCACCGGTTCTACTACTTGTAAACATAGCTTATTCATAACAACAGGATACCGCGACTTTCCCGTACTTCCATCAGACCCTTTCATACCGTAAAACCTCCTCCGCTATCCTCCCAAGTTTTCCTTTACTCCAACCACTCACATTCTTCCACTCCTCACTCTCCTCCCCAAAGAATACCTTGAACGTCAACAAATAAGCTGCCAGAGCAAAATCCGTGAAAATCGGTTTCTCCCCGCCCACAAACACCGAATTGGACTGTCCATTAACAGGTTCTGGCAACAGCTCTTCAAAGCCTTTCCGCGCGTTCTCCCAGAGGTTCTTCTGCTCTTGAGGAGGAGGGAGCTCAGGAAGAGTTTCGCTCCCCCCAATGCGTATCCTCAAGTCGGTAGATATCGTTCTAAGGAAGTGCGGGAAAAAGATGGGTCCCAGAATCTTCGAGACTTTGGCCCCAAAAGTGTCGATGAACACGGACTGCAGCACACGAGTACCTTCTGGTACGAGCTTTGGTGTGTCAGGGTAGGCTTCGTCGAGGTATACGCTGATTAACAACGAATCAGAGACGGATTTCCCGGTTGTCGAGTCGTGAATGAAGGGAACGGTGTATTTGGGTGAACCGTCGGGTCTGGTGGCAGTTGGAGGTGCACCAACTGACTTGGCTACAGATTCGATAGTCGAGTCTTCGATTGTAGAAACCTTGAATGGAAGACGTTTGTAGTTGAGCGCGAGGCTACATCCAAGTTGTCAGAGTTCAATTCATGCGGATCCAGAAAAGGAGCGGACGTACATGACCTTCCGCACATGGGGAGAACAACCAAAGTCTTCGGGGAAATTGGATGGTCCAAGGTCGTATAGAGTGATCATGGTTACTTTTGTCGAGATACTGAGCTTGAGTCTTTCAGTTGAACTGTTTCTGTTGGAATACTGAGCTCGAGTCAACGAGTCGAACTTATATACGTTGTATACAGCTCCTATTTCGGTCAAGGCTACCCAAGCCCGAAGACTTTTAATCAGCATTACTAACGGTTCTAGTTCAAGGAGAATATAAATTCGCTTATTTATAAGGAACTTTATTAATCAACAACGTCCCTCCCATTCAAACCATTCAATTCCACTACATCCGAGTCCGCCACGTCCCGCCCTTTCTTGTTTCGTATTACAAAGTTGTACAGCTCCCTCCAGGGCATCACCCCATTCTTTTCCTCCACCCCACTTCGAATATGAACCAAACTAGGTCCAATTCCCCAACTAAAAATTCGCTTATCGAGCATCCTCGCAAAGTCTTCCATCACATCCTCTCCAATCGCGAACGACATATGTGGTTGAGTGACAATAGAGTCAAGCAGCACCACACACTTAGTTATACGCGATATTCTGTCACCCACGGGAGCCTGGGCTACAAAATCATGTAAGGACCGTAAAAAAGACGTTGGCTGGTGCCATTCAGGGTGTCCTAGTCTGTCGGGCCACTCCTGTGTTATTCGAAGCCAGTACCGGTTCAGAATAGAGTAACACGCCAGGAACTGCGTCGTATCAGCTCTATCGGACAAACTAAATTCATGAAGAGTTGAGAAGACGCGTAAGAGTAAATCCTTCCCGAGATTTCTGAACCGTTTTGGATCTGCGTCAGCAGTATGAGGATGCTGAACCACCGGAATACGATTGTCCTCAGCTCCTGTCGTCAGAGCAACAGCAATTCTACCCAGTCTGTCAAGAGCAATCGTCACGTCCTCCCTGCTGGTCATCGGATCGTTTACTGCCCTCAGCAACAACTCCACCATATGTCTCCTCGTACGATCGTCCCACCAATACCACTCGTGGTACCTCGTGAGTAACTGGTACCGTTTCAAATCCGACAACTTCCTCAGAGTTCGTGGGAGGTAAGACCCTTGAAAATGGTGATAGTCCGCTAAGCAATGGTAGATGTGCAAGGACATTTCAGGAGAAGCACCAAACGTCTCATTCGTCCAATCCATCGCCGACTCGACAAGGCGATAGTTAATGTCCCGAGTAAGGAAGGAAGGATGCGAGGTGTCGCTGTGAAACCAGTCGGCTAGGCCGCGAAAGAAAATGTTGAAGTCCGTATTCCAGAACGGGATAAAAAGTGACGCCCTCGGTAAAATCGAATCCCAAAATCGATAGAATAACCAAGCTTGGGGCGACTTGTAGGCGCATGGTACCTTGGGAGTCCAGATTAGAGATAGTGTCGGTAACACTGTCGTAGCAGTGATAACCAGAATGGCCAAGCCGACTTGGACGGTGATAATGCTCGCAACTACGATGTTCAAGCTCCATAGGAGATCCAAGACGCCCAAAAAGAAAAGTACGAGTGCAACTTCGAGAAGAAGAGGTAAGGAATGTGTCATTCCTGACACTCCCCACCGTTGGTAGCTCTGGTGGCGCATCTGCCGAAGCAGAAGGATGTCCTTATGGGACGTGTACTTTGGGGGACTCCTTCTGTGTTCTCTGATCCACTGCTTGCAAAGGATTCCGATAATGACAGCAGTGAGGCTCATTGTGAGGCTGAGAAACCAACAGACGTTTATTCGTACAGCTGACATCGGCGGAGCAAATTCTGTTTCGATCGTCGAAGGTAAGGGTGTGGTGAAGTTCGAGTTCTGCACGATATGAAGCAGTATTAGCGCTGTAGCGTCCTGTGCATTGGTGTCCAACCATTGATATGATTCAACAGTGAAGGCGGTAACAACCCCAGAGAAAAGACCAGCCTAGGTCGTGATTTGTATCATTAATTGTGGGTACCGAGAATAAGGCGCAAAACGCACGAAAACCAGCAGCGTGTCGATATCCTCCCTCCAATTTTTGCACATCTCCCCGTCTGAATGATCCAATCTCTTCAAACATTCCTTCCAACAATCACCGGAATGGGGTACGTTGTATTCGTACGGCGTGTCAGGCGTGAAAGGTCTGGGCTATAGTTGCAGACTTAACGTTGCGTTCAATTGCAAAGGGTAAGGTTACATACGAGCGATGGATCACGATGAAATGAATTAGAGCTTTCCCCTTCAACGTCCACCTTAAAGCTCTTCTGTAAGTAATTAGGAATCTCATTTGAGGCGAAGAGTAGCTCACATACCATTGTAAGAAGACAGAACTGACGCTAAGTTACGACGATGGCAGTTGATGGGAAAGAATCATAGATAGCCATGGGCGGAGAGGCTGTGTTCAATACGATTCGTACCCCATCCTGACAATGAAGCAAACCTTCACCATATGGAGCGGGAAGGCCCTTGCCCCTTCATTGGACGACTTGGGGCAGTGTTCGCTTGCTCTCCAGGTTCGGTGTAGCTTCAGCCAAGAACATAAAGGTGGAATCCGTCAGAAATCTCGTCAGAATGACTTCGGGGAAGTGCTACGGAGGAGATAAATGAAGGAGAAGAAAAACGTTGACACAGATGGTGCTGCTGGCGAGCGTGTGACGATTTATGTAAGCAATAACGCCGATAGTCGGCTTACGCCGCTTAGGGCTATCCGGCTATCCGTTATCTTATCGGTTTGCTTGTCTCCTCTAGGCCTTTATCGACCTTGTCCTCGAGATCTGAACGAGAAGATCGAGCATCTACTACGAGCACATAATACCTCTTGTACGAACCATTGTCATATGAGATTTCCTTTTCGAACCTGTCCGCTTTGACTGCCACAAGCGGGCGCGGCCTCGACTCCATTTTTCCTTATCCCAAATTCGGCGGACAATGTAATCTCCGCAGTCATCTTTGCGATAGGATACACATACTGTGGCATTACTTCATGTCAGAAAGTGGAAACAAGATCGCAATACGTTCTCTGTTTGGACGCGATCCGTAAGGACCTATAATTATGGCCCGAAAGGTCGGATCCGATTTTGCCTGGTTTTGGGGATTTATGAGCCGCCGATAGGTGGAAAATGGATCCGACCTATTGTGGCGATTGGTAACAATAGGCCAAGTGCCGATGGCCATGCACAATGGAGATGTGGTCCACAACTCTATCGGTTGAAATTTCCACGCCCACCTCTGACCTTATGTCCACCTATTTGGGAGCTTTTGGGTCAGTGGATTCTCAGTGCGGGCCGATCCGACCATGGCCGATTTTAGGCTCACTTTTAGGTGGATTAGGATCCGACCTTCCGCCCTATGATCATAGGCCCTGATCCGTATCACGTCGGGATTTGAAGACGTCGGGATCTTCAGCCGGGGTCGGTAGCCCAACGTTTGCTTTGCCCTACTAGGAAACGTCCATGTCCATGTTTTCTTACTACCCATGAACCTTCTAACGGGTTACGACTCTGTGCCTTCATGAAACTCCTATTCTTTGACGTTAAAGTCAAGTCAGAGACAATGCGCCGCAAAGTTAATTTGGTTGCCGATCCTTGCCCAAACCCAAAAACAACATTCCCACGTTTTATATTCAAAGTCCTGGATCGGGCTGCTTTTCAACTTCCTCTTCACTTTCCACCACCTCTTCTGCCAATTTTCCATTCGTTTCACGACTGCCACACACGCCCCTTAATCATGTCTGTCACCCTCAAGCACTACCCTTTCCCCCAGTCCGTCCTCCCCCAGCCAGAGGATTTGCCGACCTAGGAATCCTTTCAACCCGTCGCAAGGTGTCACCCACCATTTCCGTAGAGAGGACCTTCTTCATCCTTCCACCGGTACTCAGAAACCAAGAACTGATCCCAACCTTTCGAAGGAGAGAAGAGCGGACCAAGGGTACCACAAAGAATCCGGGTCTAGGCAAGAGTCGCCCCCAACGCCGAAAGATGTACCCAGATAACAAGTATCAGCCGAGATCCAAGGAGGACGACGACGAGTGGCCCCGCGGAATAAAAGAGTGTCGCAGCGGGTTTTTCGGTGGAACGAGACGAAGCTCTGTCACTAGCAGGTCCACCACACCGGGCAGCTCTAGAAGTCCTTATCTACGGCTCAGTTTTTGGAAATCTTCCCAGTCTCCTCTCGATAACTCTATCCCCAGTTTCCCCCTCAGGTTTAAAATAAGCCTTTGCTCGCTGCCTTTCCACCACGACCACCCCACTATTTTTCGGTTCTCGACCACATTTGGCTGACGCTGCTCTCCCCTGTCTCCACGCGTATCAGTTGAGAGGTGTTTCTGACGAAGTTCCTCGGCCTCTTCCGACTTTGTCGCTTCCGAAAGCCCATAAATCACGCAAGACGCTCGACTTCCCATCTTCTAACAGTCTTTATGAGGAGCCGGAAGTTGAATGGCTTAGTGCGAGCGGAAGAATGTTGACGTGAGACTCAGGGCGCGGCTAACGACGCGGAGCCTGGAAGGATGTGACCGGCAATAGCCGGCAACCCTCTTATCTTTCCGTCGATCCTTGTGCAGTGTTTCAAAAATTTCAACTCTCAAAATTTACCTTGTTCCGTCCGGACTCAGACTAAGACTTCCATGTCGAGTGTGGATTATGCCTGAACAGGTCAAATCGACCACCCAGCACCAGAACCCAACTCCTCTTCTCAATCTTGCCTCGGTTCAAAACCTCAGGCATTCGGAAAGCATACGAAACTTGCTTGATATAGAACCTGTGCGCGACGACACGGACGGTTCAAAGAAAACTTTGTAAGTGCGTTCCTCAGCTTGCTTATTAACCGTGACTTATGAGCATTTCAACTTCTGTTCCATATCTAGGCCATATCGTCAAAGTCACCATAAGTTGAGCCCCAGCAGTTCCGTTGCGGAAAAGGGTCCATGACGTTCAGTAAAGTACTCAACGTCTCTTCCACAATACGAGACTACGCTCGGCAGCTGGAGCAATTTCACCAGTCGAGGCAAAATAGGAACGCCATAGACTATGGGGGGGGAATAGTGGTCTGAGCCCATTTGAGAATGCCGCCCCAGTAAAACGAGGTGGGATTCTGGCGCTTTTTGAGCTAATCGAGCTCCTTGACTAGCATCTTACACTAATATACTTTTGCAATGCTCACGTCCCGCGGGACTGATCCTATCCTCCAGGGCTTTCAGAATGCTCCCAGGCCTACATTTTATCAGGAGACGCGTCAAAGCAACCTTCTTTAGAAGATTGGCCTCGACATTGTACCGACCATAACGATCTCGGTTCTTCATCAGACGGAATACTATCGTCTGTTTCCTGTGGTCCGGTAATCTCTTGAACGGAGGTTCAAATCCACAAAACTGACAGATGTTCCGATATTACTGCATCTTCTATCCCAGAAAGTGGACAAGACTCACCTACAACATCTGATAATACCCGTAGTTCCTTCCGACATACTCTTCTATCATTGGCCATGGTTTTAGGCATTGCTCACGGGCTATTCAACCGTGTTCAATGTTGTATTTCTATGCTGGTATCCATCATATTGTACTAGCAAGATGCACCGAATGTCCTGGTGGCATAAAGGTCGTCCACCGGAACAAGGCATCTCAAGTACATGAAGATACACCGTCGCTATGGATTATTAGTCCAGGATAAGTAAGTGTCTGGGAAAGTTCAACATGTTTCCAAGAGCACCTGTTCACTATTTGACCAGGGGCAGAAGAATTATTGATACATAACCCCGACACAATCTAGCCTACCTGCGGGGAGTGATGGACTCAATACTTGTCTCACAGCCCCAGTTTTCACACCTTGGGACGACGATTGTCTAATTTGACAATGCTCCCCTTATCGGCATACAAAATACTTACGAACGCGAAAATCAAGGCACACGAGCCCATCTTGTGACTCGGATTGCTATAATTTTTGGAGGGCCTTGATGGTTAATCAGAGAAGATAAGTGTTTTCAATAGCTATTGTGTTGCACTTGTGCCATGCCTTCCGGCCAAGATTGAATATGCAGCTCGATGTGAACAGGCACAACTTTATGGGAGACATGGTGTGCTATTCGGCGCGGTCGATACGGCTCACTCAATATCTCAACGATTTCGGTACATATTCGAAGTGATGCGAAACGGCGACACACAAAGTCTCTGGAAGACCATGAAAAATAACTTCATGTCAGGGAGATACACATATATTTCTGCCTAGATTGACAGGAATCTATGCTCCACCCAGCTTCCTGAGCTACCTTTTCCTTCACCTGGAATTGGCTCCACCTTGGTTCAGCCACTTTGAAGATGAAAACACTCGTTGATTCCATGGCAACTCAACGAAGAAAACGTGGTTTGGCGGCCAAAGCAGAATATACCAGTACCTATCTGGTAAAAGCTTTCTTTATTGTGCGTAATACCCATCTCTGACTAACTGCTTGAACTTTAGATGAATACAAAGTCAGTGCTGTTTAACATGTATGGAAATCACACAAGATTAGCCATCACAGCTGGCTCAGATACCTACTGAACTGAACTATGCATTTTACCATCTAATATGTGACAAGACTACGTTCTCGAGGTCCGTTCATTTTCTTTCATTCTTCAAGTCCAACACACCCTCGATTCATCTTTGGGGCTTTGATAGAATATCCCCCCAGAAATTGGTATCACCTTATGGAGAGACATCAAGTGAATTCCTTGAACGCCACCCCACTGTTCCTACTACGTGCCTTCAGCAATGTCCCGCACCTGGTACGGGCGGCAACCAACGTCCCAGCACGTGACTGTCCCTTTCAACCTCGGGGTTGACGCCAGATTTATCCCGGAAGACACACCGATCAAGACCCCTGCATATGTTCGAGAATGCACGAAGGCTTCTCAGCCCTGACAATCTTCTCAAGATCGCTAACATGCCTCCACACAATACCTTAATGGCTTGTGAACGCTCTTGACTCGGGCGGCCTGGAGTACGTGCTGTCCTATCCCGGATGACGCGTGTTGGATGTACGTTAACGTCAGGGTTCTTTTTCCTGAAAAGGGCCGGCTGCCTGCGTCGGAAGGAAGGGGTTAATCCCGCTTGAAGCCTGCTGGTTTTGTTCTCCCTTTTAGTACATGTTGACATAACAGCCTGAGAGTCACAACTCCTCTCACAGTGCATCTCAACATCAAATCATCTTCAAGAAATTTCCTGAGGGATAGCCCATCTCGCCTACGGCAACTTCGACGCGTTTCATTCTTCCCCAAATCCTGACCACTATCATGAAGGCACCCAGAAACCTCCAAAGGTTGTGCTGAAATATGCCTGGAAAAAAAAACATTTACAACGTGATGACTGCGGGCGGCTTCCGCTTTGACTGCCACAAGGCGACAACCTCTATACCCTATCCTTATCCCCAAATTCGATGGATAATTGCAATCTCGGATCATTCCTTGGTGGCTATACTGTGGCATGAATTCAAGGCTCAACAATTCTGCCTTGCCTGGGAAATGTCTATGATCTATTACATCTAGCTAACCACAATCAATGCCACTTTCTTCGGTTTTGTATGTGGAATTTTCCATTCTTGTATGCTTAGAGAATGAAAGTGGGACAATAAGCCATGTAGGCTGTATATAAGGGTAGAGGTGCTTCAATTTTTCTTCTTCACTTTCAACCACCTCTTCTGTCACTTTTCTACTCATTTCGCAACTGCTACACACGCGATGTCTACCACCCCAAACACCACTACCTCTCCTTCGTCTCCTTCCGGGGAATATACCCGTCCTCCAAATGCTTTTATAGAATTCTGTGTTAAGACATGGAAATGTGGAACCACAGAGGACGATGTCTTCGATCCTCATACCGGTACTTCGCGAAAAAAGACCCAAGCCGAGATATCCAAGGAAATCGGAGTCATGTGGGACAACGTATCACCAGAAGTCAGGGAGCGATACAACGAGATGGATAGGGTAAGGGCTCTCAAACACCGACAGGCCCATCCAGTCGTCAAGTCCAAGCCGAGGTCCGAGAAGCAGAAGGCTCGTGTCAAGAAAGGCCCCAAGTCGGTGGGAACGACAAAGAAATCCACTCGTAGCGGGACCACCACATTCCCCAGCACCTCAAATCCTTACCCACAAATCCCCCCAGCCGAACCTTCCGCGTTGGGCATCCCTTCGAACCCTTATCCACAGCTCCCCTCACCAGAAAGTTTCCCAAACACGTCTTCGATGGCACAGGAAGAATGCACTTATTACGACCCTACTTTCAACCTCGGTGCTTTCGAGTACCCATACAACACTCTTGAGTGTCCCGCTTCTTCTGGTCCAAATGTGATGGCGGAGATGGGGCAGAGACAGCAGGCGTCGACTTTCTATCCCGCTCCTTTCGATCCGAGCGTGATGACGGAGACCGGGCACCAGTACTCGGCTTTCCACTCTCCATACCCACATCTGGATTCAAGTCAATCATTGGAAATGTCCTACTATAACCCCGAAGGGTACCAGTTTCCTGCAAATTATGGGATCGATCCAACGCTCTTGACACTCTCTCCCGGGCGTCGTTATTAGTAAGAGAAGTGCAAACGGGATCCTTACTTTAATGGTTATTCGGATGTGTTCGTTTCCTCTTCTTTTGACTTGTGTTTTTTTCTTTCTTTCCCCCCCCCCTCAATCCGTGCTTTCCGTTGCCATTTTTCGCTTATAAATACTTTTACTCTTTTCAGCTATACATAGTACTTTTCCCGAAGCCAAAGGACACTTTTTTCTTGATACAATTTCCTCTTCTTACCTGTGATCGTATACGATACACGGACTACGCTCACTGTGATCTACATTCTACATTATCGTATCCTTCTCTTCATCTTGACATCCAGTGGTTTTGAAGCCTCCTGCTATCAACGTTCCTATTTTTTTTGTTCGCTAATTCCGCCCACAAAATTCCTGATACTCGGTTTACTTTTTCCTTCGAAATCTTCAATCAAGTTTTAACTCCGAGCCAGAGCACCACTAAAGTTTTCGACTGAAGAGCCCATCGATCCGTTATCCTCTGGTCGCTAAAGATACTGACTTCCAAACTTCTAGCGCTAACGACTTCGGCCCTTCCAAACGGTCTTAAAACCTGCGGAAGAATGAAAGACGAAGATAATTTTTTGCAGGTGATCAAGGTCCCTTAACATTTCACACCTCGGTTCGCGAGAGGCTGAAGGAACGACGCTTATACAAGTCCGATGAGCGGGTACCGTTAATTATCGCCGTATCGTACGTGGTGAACGTGAAAGCGCTTTGAGGCCGTGGGAGAAGCCTGGAATGCCGGAAGGTATTCATCTTACCATCACGTACGGAAGATAGAAAACGGAGAAAAGTGTGTTCCTGGCCTTAACCGTGGATGAAGGTATTGGCGAGGTCGTAAGAAGATATCCACATTTCGCCTGAGGGCAATGCAAGGCTTCTTGAGAAGCTCTGTTCATTTTTTCTCCATTAAACCATCTGTCGCATGCATGTGTTTACATCAAAAAGGGTAATGTCAACGTACTGGTACTGGCTTCCACCGTATGCATGCTACATAACTTATTCCCCCACATAGCTATGAGACCCAGTCCACCGGCATCCAGCTTGAACCTACCAGCTAGTCCCAGCTTTCCTCCGTCTCCCTGTTTGACCGTAGCCCCTGAATAAGGAAATATTGGCTCAATCGGATTCTTCATAATTTTCTCCGAGGGAGCTGTACCACCAGGTGTGCAAACTGTACAAAAAAGAAGGGGAGAGACTTCGAGATATAGAAAGGACATCAACACAGCGACAACAGATAACGCAAAGAATACCTACATGCAGACAGTGCCAAGTTTGGCTCAGTAAATGGAAATTTGACGGGAACTGCCTGGGCTAGTAAGAGTCTTTTACTCCAATTACACAGAACGAGTTTCTTCTGTGTTAGGAAAGTCGGCTAGCCAGGCTACTCCAGGTGAGAGTATAAGACTTTTATCAGATGCTTCCCCAAAGATGTTGCGATTGAGTCTATGACCGTTAGTTCTCGGATCCTCGTTGCAGCCAGCGTGCAAAACAGCCTGCAAAACAGCCAAGTTAGGGTTAGGGTTCATGATTTACGAAACGGTTGCTACTAGACTCATCCCACCAATGACCGTCAATAAAGATTTAAAATGCAAACGTAATCTTCACTATCGCAATTGTACTAAATGATGGCTGCAACAAGAGTCAGGATCAGGAAAAGCCCGCTTCAAGATTAGTACATAAAGTTACATAGGAGTTTCAAGTCAATCAGAGATGCTGTATGTCTTCATTTAATGTTCGCCTCCGCCAGCAGCCAACGATTTCCCAATTTCCAAGCTGTCACCTCATTGCCTCGTTATGTTTCTATACTGACAGAACACAGTTATAGTGGTATTACCAGCTCAGGAAACGCCGCGATAACCAGGAAACTTCCAGATCTTCCAGCAAACAAAAAATCAAAATTATCCGTCTAAGGAGTAAGCGAATATCTTAACTTGGAACGAAACACGGCACTCACCCTGTAGAACAGATTTTGTACATGACTCCCTGAGAAGAATAGTTCAACAACCGTGACAATTGTCTGGCCGACGTCCGGGAAGCCATAGTTGTGAAACAGTAATGTTGGACTCTTCGGACCGTATTCCTTTTGCGAGCCACGACAGTTTCAATCGGGGATTGCGGTGATGAACAGAAAATGGCTATACAAGCTACATGGTGCACATGCACACCACTGGCTTCAGTCCTTAATCAGTGCATTCTGACTTGTAAAACTGTTCTTCAGAATATGTATAAGCTGCTTTAGCACTAGATAAAAGGCCTAGAATAATGAATAAACAAATAGAAACATTGAATAGATATAAAATGAAGATTGTTGAAAGGTAGCAAAATATAGAGAAAATTTTCCCTGATTCATTCTAAACTTTCAGCTGCTGCTATTGGTGACTTTAGTTGTCTTCCTAAATATTCCCAATACTACCAGAGTTTGTTTGTAGCTGGAGATCAATAATAGCTTGTCTGATAGCAATGGGGTTCGAATTGCTGGCCTCAATGTCAGGAATGTAGAATCTGGAGAGTGTCTGTTGAACACTATCAACAGATTTGCCATATGCTACTCGGGCAATAACCATTGTTGGAGCAAGGCCCTAGAGAAACAGAGCTAAATTGTACATGGAAATAGGAAGTGAATGGTACTTACCGACATTAGAGTTGAGATTATCAGAAAATTAAAGGGCGGAGCACCTGATACAGAAGTATTCCATACATAATTTTGAAGCACTACTCCAGTCAACAGAGTACCTGCATATAAACATGCAGACTCAATGCTTGTCATCTTATGAGTGGAGGCACAGGAGAATTCAAACTTTAGACATACATTATTGCCACCACATCATTAAACCTTGAGTGAGTTGATCTTCCCGCTGCAAGTTGCCTTGCTTCATAAGTAATCCACCAAATGCGTCCTCCTATATTGAATAAAGTATTTGAACTCTTGTGTCTCTGAAACATATCCAAAACCACCAAACATACCAGTCATGAATGTTAATATAATCTGAAATGCAACAATGCATATTGCTACTCCATAATCCACTGAAAGTGCTTTGCCTTGAAGTGTGATATTGTTAAGCTTTGAAGAATCTCCAAATCCAATTGTGATAACAATAAGGCATCCAAGATCAATACCTAAATTGTCAGAATGAAGCAATCCCAGGATTTTTAGAAAACAAACCATTTAGGATAGATGCAACTAAGGCAAGTGGATATAGGATAACTTTCTTGGAATTGAAAATCATATAACAGCGATGAATCTAGATAAAGTTACAGTATCTACTAGCTTGATATGCTTTGACAAACTCACGAGCATTATGTCAGCTATTGAGCTGAAATAGATTGTTGCAGATTTCAGGAGCCATATCAATAAGTTTCTTTTATTTCTTACTTCATAAGAGTGGTATTGATGGAGGAAATTGCACTAGAATAGAAAACTGGGTTAGTCATGAAACAAGCTATTGACATTTTAACTACTTACCCCCATGCGGCTTTTGTATTATCACCAAGAAGATACTGGAGGAGAGGATTATAGTCCTTTGTTTTTGCAGCATCAAAATGTATCAGTGTTTGTCGAGCCAGTCCCCAAGTCCAAATAGCAGTATGGATGGTTGCTAATACAAAGAGAGCTATACAGGCTCCCTTGTGTAGCTTGTGGGTGGAACTATCATGCTGAAAGAGTGCATGGATGGATAATCCAAATATCACACAGTAAATCCCTGTGGTTTGAGTGGTCATTAGTATCATTCAAAGCAATACTATAAGTGTACATACCATATAGAAGGAATAATGCCTGCAGAAATTGATGTGAGCCTAATTGTCTTATTGATATATAGAGCATAACAAACAGAGAGAGAAGACATTGGGTTTGTGATAATACTCTCAGCACTGAGGAAGGGTGCAAGCTTCTCTTCAAGAGCACTTGAGGAAGACATAGCTGAGATGAGGGGGTACTTGTTAGAGTAGGAAAATCTGACTGTTGGCTTTCAATATGCACTTGACCTTCTTATAGGGTTCACAAAAGCCCCATACATACAATACATAACAAGGCTTTCAATGTGTTCCATGGTATTTCGTGCAAACCAAAACATAGACCACAAACTGCTATATCCAAAAGTGACTATGACAATACAATGTATGACAAGAATCCAGAGTTCTGCCAAAATGCTATCACCTATGACCCTATTCTTTCCCCTTGCATCATTTAACCATCGACAGTTCCAGTCATGATGCCAATTGTTCAGTAAGTATGTACACAAGGAAACTTGTATCAGCTTCAAAGGGATGAACATCATGTCATTCATTATTGTACAGATGCATGCTGCTTATTATTAGACTTTTTTGATCCATATCTGGTTACAAACCCCAAATTCAAAGAAGAAACAATTCTTTGTAGGCGAGCTCCCATTATCTTCATCATGCTGAACTGTTAAGTTGGATTCAATAATCCAATGAAATAATTAGCCACTCACTTGACTCCTTTACAATAGTGACCACTTGAGCTGATTTGAAATGCAGATTCTGACTTAATTTTGACTTGATTTTGTTTTGTTTTGACTCAAATTAAGGTTGGTGATTTCAAGTTAAATTTCTGACTGGTTTCAGCTCTCCAGTGGTCACATCAGTCTGCTGAGTTTCAAAATGATTGCACATCCCATTAGCCAGACATGTTGATCAAGTCTTTTGGCCAGTCAAATTCTTCACTACTGGTATCCAAGGCTTCTCTCTATTTTTCTAAGATGAGCTGAGTAAGCATAGAGGACCACCTCTGCAGCTCTCTGATGCTCAGTAGTCTGAGTCATTGAAGAGTAATGAGGTTTAGTGCAAGGTGTGTGATTCAGTTTGAGCTTGAACATCACTAGGCATGCCAATTTTGACCTTTCCACAATTTGAAATTGAGAGAAAATCAAGTCAAGGTTGACAATTTAAATCAGCTCTGAATTCCCATATTGTAAGCTATAAACTTTGTTTGTCCTTAAATATCAAAATAAATGTCAGTCTATGATAATCTCAAGTTATAAGTTTCTAGCCTTCAGCACTTTAGCCCATATTGTCTGCAGGTTCTGTACTCCATTGTCATGTTAAATACTGGCTGAGTTTCCACTTCAATCTGTGTCCATTTCCTCCTTAAATTAGGTGGTCTCACATTGGCCCTTGATTTTTATCAAGCTATTCCATTTCAATCAATATTTAGAACACTTGACAGAAGCCAATTGTTGTGGATAAGAAATTTTTGAGTCTGATCTAAAATAACATAAAACATACCATCTACTAATAGGACTGTATAAGTAAAATATCACCAATAACTCACTTGATAGAGTGGAGTAGAGCATTGTAGTTGTGTAAGGGGACAGGTGCTGTTTTACTCCTTTTTTACTCTTTTTACTCTCTTTTATACCTTTATTTTGTCTCTCTTGCTAAATTGACTGCTCCTAGCCTCTCTACTATTTATTTTCCTTTATTTATTATTCATTTCCCTCATCATTTCCTTGTGTTTACCACTCCAGAGCCAGTTTCCTTCATCTGAGGCCTGTGGGTGATCATGTGACACTATGTGACCCCATGTGATGTGGCTGTGGGGTGGCTTGGTACTGTACAGCTGTGTCATGTGCATTTTCCCATGCTCTGGATACACAGAAAGTGCACCATGCAGGAGGTTTCCCTTGAGCTTTTTCTCTTTGGATTTTCCTCCTGCAGGTGAGTAGTGTATTTTCCTTGTTTTTTACACTGTTGAATATATCTTTGGATTTCCTCCTGCGGATATTGACTGAGTGAGGTCCTCAGCTGTTTCTGGAGTTGCCCTTACAAGGAGAGGTACACCACCACATCTTTTTTAAAACTTCAATTCATTGACTCATATTATACACTTGGCATACAGTTGAAGAAAAATACATACCTTTGATAGTGCACCACATCATTCCCTCTTTAAAATGACATCCTGTATATTGTCACTGGAAAGGGAGCTACTGGAGAAGGTCATTCTGTTGGTGGTTCTCAGCAATCTCTGGCACCTACCCCCAATCATTCTCACTCTCTCTCTGAACCATTAACTCAGAACTGGGAACCCATACCTCCTCATACTTTTTCTGACCAGGATGAAGAGGAGGATGGTCCTAACATGTCTCAAGAGGCAAGTACCATGTCATTTAATACCCTTTTTCATGCTCATTGATGCTCATTCAATTAGACTATTGTTTGGCCAGATCCCTTGTTAGATCTCACTCCCTCCTCACCTGCTCTGCCTGTCAAAATGCCAGCCAAGCACCACCATTCAGAGTCTCCTTCCCCTGGTCATTCTGAAAGGAAGTGTGGTGGGAAGCATACTGCTGAGATAACCTCAGAACTTGCAAAAGCTATGAACAATATTGCCAGCACTATGACTTCAGACAGTCCAATGGCCAAGAGACAGGCTATGTGTATGCTCAACCAGGATGGTTTTGATGATGTACTGCCATTGGTTCAGTGTCTCATAACCTGTGACTCAGATGTAGCAAGGATCCACTGTGCAACCAGGCCTGCTGCTGACTGTGTTAAGTATGTGAAAAACATGTTGCTGTAGTAGATTTCTGATACATGTCTTTAATTTACTACCAATAACTAATCTACTTCTACATCTTCACCACAAACTCTAAGAATCTCAACATAGTCATTCCACATGGCCTTTGCAATCTGCTCCCTTCTATCATCAGCTCGAGCACATTCCTCTGCTGAGACAACCAATGTAGTAGTAGGGCCATTTCCCTCTGGGCAATGAACTGGTGTTGTTATATTGTCATTCCCACCATCATCCACAGTGTAGTCATAGATCTGGACAAAGTTGTGAAGAGCAGAGAGGGCAGAAACTAGTTGAGTCTGGGTGTCAACAGAGTACTCAGGAGCCCTTGAAAACACAGGGAACCACCACTTTAGAACTCCAAATATCTGCTCAATCACATTATGTGCTTGGGCATGGCAGAGATTGAACAATTCTTTATAATTTCGAGGACTGTGGAAAAAGAGAGATCTAGATGGAAGAAATATAGAATCAGAACATTGAATCATACTGTGCACCAGCATTTCTCCACTCCTGTATATGATAGCAGACAGCATGATAGGGGACCATTAAAATGTCACATGAGGGAAAACCAGCATCTGCTAGCAGGTAGTTTCTGGGAGGAATGGTTAAGTTGAGCAAACTTGAAGATATCAGAATTTGCACCACTCCCCTCTCAACTGCTCATAACTTCAAGCTAAAGTCACACATTGCCAGAACATTCTACCCCAAAAACCCTTTTTAATTGCAGTACCAAGGCATTTCTTCAGTTGATACATGTGCATGGAAATGGGAGCCATCAACTGCTACATGACATTTATGGAAGTATGGGTAGAGTTTTGGATTGGTCCTGATTTCCTCTGGTGTCTTGTCCTCAGGAAAATGGACATATTTGCTGTAAAAAGTACCCACAAGGAGACTCAGAATATGATGGATATATCTGTGCAGAGTGTGTACTTATCAGCAAAAACACAGATGTGAGTGAAGGAGAATGACGTACCTTGAGACTGTGGAATGGCTTCATTGAAATCTCTCACATATCAGTCAGAATGTTGCGCCAGTACATGCAAAGTAGAGAAACATTGCAAGTTGCTCATCTGCTGTTACATGTTTCAAATCAGTCAGACCATAGAACAACTGCAACTCTAGCAACAGCTGACAATAGACCTCTTTGGTCACCCCTAGCTTCTGCTGAAATCATAATGGATGACCTTTTACAATTTCATCCAGCCAGCACTTTCCAGTAAGAATAGACATGTACATTGGTATGGGTTCCTTGTTAGGCTGGCCAGTAATGGCAGTATAGGCAGCAGAAGCACATCTGGAAAAACCAGTAAACATTATACTCTTACATTCTACACAACCAGCTGTAACACTTGATACTGGTTACAGATAGATATAAGCTGGGAGAAAACTGTAGGAGGGGGGAAGGGACAAAGGTCAAAACTGGTGACAACATTGCATCACTGGCCTTGAGGTTTGTAGTAAGTTCCTGATATTATAGCAGGTTAGACATATCTTAGCCAGTAGGAACAGATATAACACACACCTGGAGTTCTATCTAGTTTGTAGTAATACAGTGAGCTCTGGGGGTAATAGCTAGTTTGGTCAGTTATAGCCTAGTTTCGATGGTTATAGACAGTTTTGAGGGTAATAGCAGGTTTCAGGCTGCTTCAGCAAAATATAAAAAGTACTGGACACTCTACAGTCACTACTGTCATTCTATTTTCAGTACTACAAATGTGTTTTCATTTAGTGTTTTGTTTCTATTATATGTCTATATTTTATTTCTATCATAAGTTATTATTTTATATTTATTTTACTTGCACTCACAGGGAATTGAACTCAAGACCTCAAGAACTCAAAATTTGATCCAGCATTGCTAGCACCTTAACCAACTGAGCCATTGCACCTTTAAGATTTTGATACAACTTGTTTTATTGATACCCCTATTTCTTTGACTTAGCCAAATTTTTTTTTGAGTGTTCTGGAACTGTTTTCATACTTTGCGATCACAAACATGTTGGGTTGTAACACCTTTCCACAGGTACAGATAGTTACAAACACAGTTATAATAGCAGTTATAACCCCAATTGTGGGTAACACTGGGTTATTATTGAGGTATAACAGTGTAATCACCTCTTTACTACAGATATCAGGGGTTATAACACCTGTATTGCCAGGTTATATACTAGTTTTGAACTCATTTAACAGTTTTACAGGTGTGTATGGTCAAGATTCAGTAACAGTACATTATATACAAAATTATTCATTTAAAACATGTAACTGACTGGATATAGCTTTTATAATAACATAGAACTGGTCATTACCTTTAACTGGTTTTTCCTGATGCACAAATTAGGGCAAGTTTTTTTCCACTTGTCCCTTTCTGCCTGCTGCAATTCCTCCTAAGACACTGAAACTGAAGGGATATGGCAAGGCAGGAGATGTAAACAGACCATTTCTGTGACAAAACATGTGGAAGATGCCCAAGGGCATTGCATACAGCATGTGAGTAAATGTTACATTATGTGACATAACACCATAAGCTAAGCTAACCTAACATTAACCTGTTCACCTGAACAGGCCCTTAGGTCTGGAATTTAGCCCCACAGCCCAAATATCCAGGATCCTTTGTTGGTTTTAGTACTCCCAGGCCCAGGTGTGCCTGAACTGTTGACTTCTATGGAAGTCCAGATCCTACCCATTCCTGACTCTTATCACCTATCTTGCTAGTCTTTCTTTCTTCCTTCTGATTGGCCAGTTCTCTTTCCTCCAGGCTTGTCCTCACGCTTTAATAATGTATCCTTGTTCCCTCCTAGCTGGCAGTTTATCCAATGAGATTCTATGCCTGTCATATCCTTGATTGCTTCTCAACTTGTGGGTCCAGCTTCATTGTTCTGCAGAATTTTGATGGTACTGAGTGACTGTCTCTGTTAACTTTGTTGTCTTGCATGGAAACCCCTAGCTTTCAACTTTTGAAGTACTGACACATTTGTCTGAGTCTGTTATAGACTCAAATCCCTGCTAGTTCACCAGCAGACAGTGCAATCTGAGTTATTTCTGATTGCTGTCCTAGTGCTGGTTGAATCTTTGTTTATGGTTTTAGACTCTTCTACTGCACAGAGTCAAGGGACTAGCACTTCCAGCTAACACTCATTGTTGGATTTCCAGGTGTGAGTGATTAGATGATGAGGAGTAAGGTAGGTTTGCAATTTCACTGAATGGTAAGATTGGCTTGAATTAGAGCAAACTGATGAGGAAGCCCAGTGTCTACCTACATCTTTATATACCCTACAATGTATCTAGAATGTTCTACAGTAAGTGAAAATGCTGAGTAAGAAGCTTGGAGCTTGAGTCACTATAGAAAGTTCTGGAATACTGGTGAGAGTACTCACATAGGCTTGCTGCTTTCATAGCCTGAATCTCAACACTCATACTGGTAGTACAAGTTAGAGGTATTGGCGTCTGCAGAGACCAGTTCCTAGTCGAAGTTGGTTCACTTTTGACACTTTTCTGTTACTCATTAGAGCACTTAGTACAGCAGATTTGTTAAAATCTTCTATGAAAACTTTGTTATTTCAGACATCATGACCAGTGCATCAACAGAGTGACTTAGGTGGAAGCTCAGTCAGTCAGGACATCATGGTCTCCTATTTATAGGTCCTAGATGAGCCAAAATAGAATGGCAAGCAAATTAAATTCATATCAGCTGGATGGCAGGTACCACTACAAATAGACAGGATGAGACACAGTCTCAAGGGTGTTGATGACCTTTTTTCTTTTGAATGATCCTTCTGTTTTTGGTAAGACTTTGTTCTGTTCAGTTTCAGTATTGTTTTCTTTGAATGTAAGTTTGTGTCAGTAGTGGCCACAAGTCAGACATGGCAAAGTTGAAAGAATCAAAGCAAGACATTTCATTACATAAAGTATCCTGAGTTTCTGATTGAGTTGAAAAGGCTTGAATGTTGTGGAGCATCACAGCCTGTGGGGAAGTTTGTGTGCCCTTATTTGTACTGCTAATGCAACTTGAGTGATCTATAGACCAAGGATCATTCAAATTAGAATCAAAGAAACATGCAAAAAATGTACATTCTTGCTTGTCACTACTGAGTGCTTCCTGTTATATACATCAATGTCCATTGTATCTTTCCAGTCCTGTGACTGTAGTCCATACTCATAATTTGAGAATTTCTCAACACCAGGGTCTGGAGTGAAAGACAGCTGGACAGAATGGGGGAAAGGGCTGGTGGAAGCAGTAATGAACAAGGTGGATGCCAGATGGCTTGATCCATTCTTCTCACATGTTAAATTCTTACTTCATAAGAGTAAATACAAAACCTAGAATCCCATTAGAATAAAAAACTGGGTTAATAGCAAAAGCAAGCTATTGAGTTGCCTACTTATTCCCATGCAATTTTTTCATCCTCATCAATGAGATCCTGGAGATAAGGAACATCATTCTTTGTTTTTGCCTTGTCAGGTCATTTCCCAAGTCTCAACAACAGTAAGGATAGTACCTAACACAGAGAAGCTATCATGGTTGAGAGAGTACATGAATAGATCATCCAAATAGTTTGAGTGGTTATTGATATGATTCAAAGTAATATTATCAGTATATATATGTACCATATGCAAAGAATAATACCTGAAGGCAAAATTCAGCCTAATTGTCTTGAAGATAATGCAAACATTACCAACAGAGAGAATGGATCTTGGGTTGGCAATAATGTTCTTAACACTGAGGAAGGGTGCAAGCTTCTCTTCAAGGTCACATGAGGAAGACATTGCTAAAGCTAGGAGTAAAGCTTGACTGTTGACCTCAATAGCGTACTCGACCTTCACATAGGACTCACAAAAGCCCTAGAGATAAAAGCAATTATCAGTTTCAAGAAAGAAAATCAAGCCTCCAGGATCTTTTAGTCCCGAAGCTCTATAAAAGGCTTACAGATAACTATGTATTCGAAACATATCTGAAGATGAACCGCTAAAAGCTAAGAGCAAGGTTGATGTAGATCATAGCAACGCCCATGGTCATCTTGGCCATCTTAGAGCACCCAGTGGATCTACACTAGGTGCCTAGAAGAGATTAGTTCATGACGGGACCATCATCGCAGCTATATCAGTGATTCTGAAGGTCTATGGGTGCATGAATTCACGAGCCATGTGAAGAGGGCTTCGTGAGCTCCATATGTACTAAACACAGCAGGATTTTCGATGCATCTCGTCTTCCGTGACCCAAAACATAGACCACAAGCTGCTATATCCGAAAGTAACTATGACAATACAATGTACGACAAGAACACAGAATTCTGCCAAAGCGCTATCACCTGTGGGCACCGGTCTTCCTCCTTACATTGCCTAACCATCACCAGTTCGACCTATATCAGCTCAGCCCGAGATACATAGTTGAATAATATGTTGAATAATATCAGGTCACAACGATGAGAGCTTCTCTTGAGTTGAAGTGTGGAGGAAAGGCTATACAATCAAGAGCCGCTAGACAGCTGTAAAATACCTGTTGTCTGCTAACTATGTTCCAGCAGGACCCGGAACTCTTTGACTCCTAGAGTTACTTAAACATCCAGTTAGCATGTACATGGCTAGTTATTGTCCCGGGCATCAGTCGTGACAGATACACACCGTTACTTTCGATGCATATCCGGGTGGATCATCAGCAGGAAATGAAGTTGTGGAGACCTTCGTCACTAAAATGCTTGAATGGTCCACATTAACACCTAGCTTAGTGAAGGCAAGACCGACCTACAAATCGTAAACCATTTACGTAACTGCTATCCTGCACATAATAATACTGTATCACCGTATCACCGCAGTGCCAGCTACTCACATCAAGTTCTGAACATCTTCAGCTTCCCAGTGACGTTGGCCTTCCTAGGTTACAGCTGTAAGACGGCGTCAGTCTACTCCCTTACAGCGCATGCTAACAGTCATCCAAACAAAAAAAAAGTATACAATGTTATATGCTATTCGGTTGCCCCTCTAAAGTTTCCAATAAGACGATAAATGATAAAGTATATATCAAAAGATTCAATTCTAAGATCAATGATATGGACTCCATCTCTACTTCCTGTGCCTGAATGTCTCCCGAAGATTCGGGTTGTGTCCTCATCTGATCGTCGTCGTTGCCAGTGATGTTTTTTTTGTGCTCCGTGAATCAAAAGTTGCCACCTCCTGTTGTTCAGTAACTCTCCGCGGCACGCCCAGTCTGTGACGGGTGCTGGAAAGGGTGGAGGCTTCGCAACAACAGGGGGCAAATCATTGGACCTAGTCGTCACGTTGGTGGCTGAGTTTGGCGGAGTTTTGGGGAACTCGTAGACAGATAGACGGGCGGCCAGAGCCAACCGCTTTTTATTTTCTCAAGTCTCTAGTCACGATTATTTATCATATACTTATGCTTTCCCCCCGTTTTTTTCCCTCCAAAGATATACAAAAAACGTTGTGATCGTCGGTCTTGCTATTTTCCATGATTCTGAAATCTTACATGAACGAAAGTAGAATGGCATGGGGATCGCATATGAATGGGCGGGACGGCAAGTTGATAGAACAAAGCGAAGTATTCCGTTGGATTTTACCTCAATGATCTGACTGGTCTAAACGTTTTGAAGCCCAACAACCTCTGTAGAAGTTGATGTGCCTTCATTCGTACCACGTCTGACATGCTATCCTCCGGCAGAACTAGACACTCTTTATACAAGATAGTATCCATTCAACACCTCCTTCTGATACAATTCTCGTTGCGGGAAGCGCCGATCATGGTGGTTAGGCCTGGAAACTTGGCGCGGCTCTCCTTATGATTGAGCTTCTTTTGGACCCTGGTAATTTCAAGAGAAAACCATGTAGGGAAGGTGATCGGGACGGGGGGGGAAAAAAAAAAATTGATGTCAGCCATGTTTTCGATCGTGAAAAAGCTCATGCAACCGCATTGTCATGAATGGGTCGTTTAAGGCCTACATATACGAGGGAACTTACAGGTGATATGAGCATCGAGGTAGCCAATTCTTGGGGTTAGGGTTTTACACTCATCTCAAATCGGCGCTCGTCTATAAACTACTTTCCAAGTATGCATCGAGATTCCGAAGAGCATAGAAGCCTCGGGATCATTTCGAACATGAGCATACACTCGAGGCTCGTCTGCTGTACGAGGAGAGCCTCGGAAAAAACTATCAAAGGAGTAAGTGTTAAAGCTTACATCAGGAACCAGGTTCCTACTACTGTAGCTCTACATAGCCCGCGTAGACGCTGAGCAGAGTACGCTCGGTTGGTAGATGTGAAATCGGCTTAGATTCCAAATGGGGAGGCAGACGTACTCCGGTTCTGTGGTAATTGGCTCCAGTTAGGCCCGCCTTGGTGACCATCGTGAGAAACTGCACAGTTGCGCGGCAACTTCCGGACACTGTCAATGCGGCGAATTTTTTTCTTGCAGTCCCTCTTTCCTCACCTCATGATGACAGGTCAAGACGTGCATAGCCAACAACCCACTGAATGAAAGTGAGTATTCGTCATACTTGCTCGCCAGACCAATACTGACCCATATTATAGTGAAGGTTTTGTGGACATTGCGGGCAATTGGCGGTATGGAGAGTTTCGCAGAAAATAGAATCAGGAAGACATCCAGGTACGTCTTTTATCCTCATTACTGCTTTCTTTGAACTAAGAGAATACTTTTCAGGCGCTAGTTATCCTTTCGGACCTCGTTGATCTCATCATTCATTTTTTAGGGTCTTGATTCGGTGTTGGGTGAGCTGGTAGGGGGAGGAGGTAGTTATCGGTCGAGTTTGTCACCTGCGGTTACTGGTTCAGCAACTGGGTTTTTGGGGCGCAGGGTTGATAGTATTATTATGACATATGCTACATGTATTGTTCGACAAGTGTATGTACAAAATAATAAACGTTTTCCTAACATAACCACCAAGTATTTGGCAACAACCATGGATACGCCAAGGCATCTGCGCAGCCTGAGTAAAATTATGTTCGCGTAGGATGCCGAGTAGTTGTCGCGTAGCTGCCTGTAGTTACCGAGTACCCTATGGTAGCCTACAGTAATGGGAGGCAACATACGCAAGCTACGGGCACTACGCGAGGTACATAGGGCTATGTAGAGCTCCAGCATTTCCGGATGCTACTAGAGCTTCAGAATTACGGTATTCTGCCTGCGAGACCTGAAGGCCTGAAGACCAGCTTGGAATAGGAGTCCCAAATACATCTTATGACCTTGCGAGTCTGACCATCGGACACTATCCTCATCTTTCACGGATTTTTATGGCAAAATAGGCCTTCTGGCCTCCAATTTCTTGAAAGCCCCGCCGAACCGTTTGTCAAAAGGTCCGTCAAATCGGGCCCCGAACATGCTAAGAATAGTGATCGGATTCGCAGTGCGCACTTCCTCTCCCGAAAGTTCCTTCGCACTCGCACTCGCACTCGCACTCGCATTCGCCTTCTCCTTTGATATAAACATACAACGTCTTGACATAAGAATGTTTCCATACCTTTTCTCACCATGAACACCCCAAATCAGCTAGTAGCGTGCTCCCTGGGGCTCGTGTTGGCTACGCTGGTCGCTAGGAAGCTTCTAGAGTATTGGGACTACTATGCCAAGGTGCGTGGGCTGGTTCTGAATCCGGCTCGTTTCAACGAGATATTGATTTGAGAACTATAATCTAGCTCTCTGTCATTCCTACTGTAGGCCATAATGGCCTTTTGTCTTCCTATATCTCTGGATTCAAGTTCTTCAAACACGGAGCTCAGATCCTTGAAGAGGGATATAAAAAGGTCACTACTCGTAGACTACCTAATATTTCTCGCAAAACACTCATTATTCGTAAATCAAGCATCCAGCACAAGCATTCAAGGTTCCTTTGTTCGATCGGTGGATGGTCATTGTCACTGGTAGAGATATGATTGAAGACTTACGCAAAGCCAAAGACGATGAGCTATCTTTTAACCAAGCTATGCGACAGGTACGCGGTGTACCGTCGTCCTTAAGAAAGTCAGGAATAATCCTATCATCCTATAGACTTTCCATGACGATTTCACTGGTACCGGATCTTTAAGCAAGGAACCATATCACGTCGACATCGTTCAAGGACCGCTCACTAGGAATATGGCGAACATGTTTGGTGAAGTCTATGACGAGCTCACCTGTGCGTTCAACGACGAAATTCCTCAAACTGATGGTAACAGTTTCCGATTCGACCCATTACTCCTGCTTATCTCCCTTTTTTCCAGATTGGGTCAAAATCCCCACACTTCAAAGGGTACTCAACGTTGTGTGTAGAACCAGTAACCGCTTGTTTGTTGGGCTTCCTTTATGTGAGTAAACTATTAAAAGCTACTCTGTTTCTCTACTGACTTACTAACTGGATTCAGGTCGTAATGACGACTGGAAGGTATTTCTTGGATCTGTCCGTTTATCATTCAGCATGGTAATCAATGAAACCGATTACTGAAGGCGCTCAACATATCTTATACGATCGACTTTTTTGTTTCGAATGCAAAAGTCAGCTTTTTCCCTCGCTTTATCCAGCCGTAAGTAGAACCTTCTTTGTTCTCTGACACCTCATTGAAACCCAACGCTCTTCCCGGCTTTCAAGGCTCGTCGCATGGTACACCACACCTTTTTGGAAGAATCTCAAACGCGCAATGGTTCATTTGAGACCAATTATACGGGACCGTCTTAGAAGATACAAAGTCGGAGAAGAGGTGCATCCTATTTGAGTGATAGTCCCTGTTCAAACACTGAAATCTAAAATCCTCGGCTAGCTTGAAAACGACCTCATAACATGGCTCATCCAATCTTCTCCTCAAAAAGACAACATCTCACCTGAAGAAATTGGAAAACGGCTACTAATACTCAATATGGCTGCCATACACACCACGGTAACTTCAAGTTTACGAGGTTTTTCTCCCTCTGATTCTCAATTTCCTTCAACAGGGCCAAGCTCTCACCCATGCATTAATCAACATCGCTATCCACCCAGAGTACGTAGCTCCTCTACGAGAAGAGGTCGAAGAAGCGATCAGAACAGACGGGTGGTCGAAAGCAGCGATGGGGAAGATGCGCAAACTGGACAGTTTCTTGAAAGAGAGCCAACGGGTGTCAAGTTCTCCGGCCGCGGCTCTCCGTCGTTTGGCTATGAAAGAGTTTGTATTTTCAGACGGAACGGTGATTCCAAAGGGAGCTATCGTCTCAACGAGTCCTTCCGCGATTCATCATGACGAGGTTTGTGTGTTTTTCAATTTGCTCGGAGGGATTGACTGCTACGTGTTGACTCGGAAATCTTTCTCCAGAATCTGTACGAAAATCCGCACGTATTTGATGGGTTCCGTTCGTACAACAAACGCCTTGAAGAAGGTGAAAGTCTGAAACATGCCATGGTCACTCCGGGAGTGGACTACGTTGCTTTCGGCGCTGGAAAGCACGCTTGGTATGTTCTACTCTTGCTCTCTTTTCTTCTTTATTCACACCGCGATTATAGCCCAGGACGTTTCTTTGCCGTAAATGAGCTGAAGGCTTTCTTCTCACATACGTTGCTTTACTATGATGTGAAGTTGGATGAAGCGGATGTACCAGCGAAGACGGAAAGGTTTGGAATGAGGGTCCATACTAACTCGAAGACGCAGGTAATGATGAGGAGACGGCAGGATAAGAATTGATTTTTTCGTACTAGGAACATATTCATACTTTGAAAGAATGAACACCAATTTTTTTATTTTTCGGAAGTTCGCTTGGACTAGGGCAAACGTTCAGTCCGACAACCATTCTAAAGCACCAGAATGATCTGGGGCCATTGAGGTATATCGCCTAGTGCATTTTATCAATACTGCAGACCTTGGTGTAAAGCTCATCTAGTCATTCTTTGCCTCTGCTCCCGAGTCCTCCTCCCTTGGCGTAGATCCTACGGTTGCACTTGTGGGACCGGAACTGGCCACGACCGGAGCAAACTGAGCGATTCCCTGTGGATTCCTTGGTTATACCAAAAATTTTCGGATGGCCAGGAATCTTATTGATCAATCAAAGGCATTGTTGGATGCAAGGTGATAGGAACGCACATCTTGTCCGAATTTTGTGTCACGCTTTTTGTAAACAACGATGGATATAGGGTATAGCACGCCAGGCTCTAGACTACGACCGGGAAGCTGAGCATTTGTGACTGGACTCAATGTCAGGAATGTGGAATGTTGAAAGTGTCTGTTGAACACTGTCCACAGATTTGCCATATGCTACTCGGGCAATAACCATTGTTGGAGCAAGACCCTAGAGAAACAGAGTTAAATTATATATGAAAATCGAAAAGTAAATGGTACTTACCGATATTAGAGTTGAGATCATGAGAAAATCAAAGGGTTGAACACCAGTTATAGCAGTATTCCATATAAAAGCTTGAAGCACTACTCCGGTAAATAGAGTGCCTGCATATAACAATGCAGACTCGATGCTTGTCACTCAATGAGTATAGGAGGCACAGAAGGATCCAAATTTATAGACATACATTATAGCCACAACATCATCAACTCTTGAGTGGGTGATGCTTCCCGCTGCAAGCTGCCTCACTTCACGAGTAATCCACCAAATGCGACCTCCTAAATTCAATGAAGTATTAAAGCTCTTGTGTCTCTAGAATATATCCGGAAACTGCCAAACCTACCAGTCATGAATGTTAATATAATCTGAAATGCAACAATGCATATTGCTACTCCATAATCCACTGAAAGTGCTTTTTCTTGAATCGTGAGATCATGAAACTTTGCCCCAATTGCAATTGCGAGAACAATAGTACATCCAAGATCAATACCTATCAGAAATTGTTAATTTAATGGCAAAATGAAGTAATGTCAGGATTTATAGAAAGCAAACCATTTACAATAAATGCAACTAAGGCAAGTGGATATAGAATAAATTTGTTGGAATTGAAAATCATATAACAACGATGAATCTAGGTAAAGTTGCAGTATTTACCAAGTTGATATGCTTTGACAAACTCACAAGCATCATGTCAGCTATTGAGCTGAAATAGATTGTTGCAGATTTCAGAAGTTATATCAATAAGCTCTTCTTGAATTCTTACTTCATAAGAGTGGAATTGATGGCTGAAAATGCACTAGATTTGAAAACTGAGTATATCATGGAAGCAAGCTATTAATGTTTTCTGCTTACTCCCATACGATTTTTTGATCATCATGAACAAAATACTTGTAAAGAGGACCATAATTCTTTGTTTTTTCAGTATCAAAATATATAAGTGCTTGTCGAGATAGTCCCCAAGTCCCAATTGCAGTATGGATAGTTGCTAATACAAAGAGAGCTATACAAGCTCCCTTGTGTAGCTTGTGGGTGGAACTATCATGCTGAAAGAGTGCATGGATAGATAATCCAAATATGACACAGTAAATCCCTGTAGTTTGAGTAGTCATTAGTATCATTCAAAGTGATAGATAAGTGTATATACCATATAAAAAGAATAATGCCTGCAGAAATGACGTGAGTTTAATTGTCTTATTAATATTATTATATAGAGCGTTACAAACAGAGAGAGAGGAGACTGGGTTTGTGATGATACTCTCAGCACTGAGGAGAGGTGCAAGCCCCCCCTCAATGTCACGTGAGGAAGACATAGCTGAAATGCGAGAGTGCTTGTAATGAGCTAGGGATGCTAAAAATGGAAATAGAGAAGATCTGACTGTTGGCTTTCAGTATATATGGCCTTCTTATAGGGGTCACAAATTTTTCATACACAACAGAGCTTTTAATTTCCATGGTCCTACATGCAAACCCAAACCATGGATCACAGACTGCTATAACCTATGACAATGTGTATGACAAGTGTCCAGAATTTTGCCAGAACGCTATCACCGGTGGCACTGTGAGACCTTCCCTTTGCATTTAATACCTCCAGTCATGATGCCAGATATTGCATAAGTATGAACACAAAAACCTGTATGAGCTTCGAAGGGATGAACATCAGGACATAACAACAACAACTTCTCATGAGTTGAAGGTGTGAATAAAACGCTATACAATCAAGCAGGAATGCCGGAGCAGACTGCCATAAAATATGTTGTTTACCTGCTGTCTGTACAAACAACTTAGCCTAACTGTCTTATAGATATGCAAACATTACCAACAGAGAGCGTGAATATCAAGATAGCAATAATGGTCCTTAGCACTGAGGAAGAGTGCAAGTTTCTCTTTGAGCTCACTTGAGTATGTTGCTGACTTGACTGTTGGCTCTCAACAATGCACCAATCCAGGGGACTCACTGAAGCTCCAGAGATACAAAAAAATTTTCTATCAATGTCAGGAAAAGAAAATCAAACCCCTAGGGTTTTTTAGTCCTGAAAGTCTATAAAAGACTAAGTATTTGAAACATATCTGAAAATGATATTCGTCAAACCACTAAAAGCTAAGACTAAGGTTGATGTAGGTCGTAACAGTGCTCATGGCTGTCTTGACCATCTTAGAGCACTCAGTGAATCTACACTCGGTGCCTAGAAGAGATTGGTTCATGGCGGGGCCATCGTTGCAGCTATATCAGTGATTCTGAAAATTCATGGGCACATGAATTCACGTGCTATGCGAAGAGGGCTCCGTGAGCTCCATCGTATGTACTAAACACAACTAGGATTTTGATGTATTCCGTGGTCTTCCATGCAAGCCAAAACATAGATCATAAACTGCTATATCCAAAGTAGCTATGACAATACAATATGGGACAATACAATATGGGACAGGAACACGGAATTTCTGCCAAAACGCTATCAGCTATGGGCACCATTCTTCCTCCCTGCATTGCCTAATCATTAAGTACCACTTCCACTTATATCAGCTCAGCCCGAGATACATTAATATCAGGTCATGACGACAACAGCTTCTCTTGAGAAGGCGTGGACGAAGGGCTATACAATATGGTAGGAGATGTCAGAGTAGACAGCTGTAAAATGCTTGCTGTCTGCTTAGTATGTTCTAGCAGGACTCGGAACTCCTGTATCACCGCAGTCTCAGCTACTCACTACTATCTAGTTCTGATCATTTTGGCTTCCCAGTGACTCCGTTGGCCTTCCTAGGCTACAGCTGTAAGACGGTGTAAGTCTCCTCTCTTACAGCGCATGCTAACAGTCATCGACAAACAAAAAAAATACAAAACAATGTTATATGCTATTCACCACTAAAGCTTCCAATACGTCAGTCTTGCCACCGTCTATAATTCTGAAACCTCGAATGAACGAAAATAGATCCGTCAGTTGAATATATAGCTTCCACGACTGGGAGGTCCAACCCTAACCAAGGTCTGGGAATCAATTGATATGAATGATAAACATCTTCAAGTTTCGACTCCGACAAGCTGGATATTGATAATGACAGATCTTCGCAGTGTATTCCTTCTGCGAAACTAGCTTGGAGTAGAAACGACGAATACATCCTATCACTGCGAGTCTGACCATATCATTTTCAGATGCGACGGTGATTTCAAAGGAAGCTATCGTCTTAACGAGTCGTTCCGCAGTTCATTATGACAAGGTTTGTGTGTTTTTCAATGTGCTCGGGAGGGATTGATTTGCTACATATTGACTCGGGATTTTTTTACGAGTTTGTACGAAAATTCGTACGTATTTAACGGGTTCCGTTCGTACAACAAACGCCGTAAAGAAGGTGAAAGTTTGAAACGTGCCATGGTCATTCCGGGAGTGAACTACGTTGCTTTCGGCGCTGGAAAACATGCTTGGTATGTTCTATTCTTACTCTTTTTCCTTCTTTATTGACTCCGCGATTATAGCCCAGGATGTTTCTTTGCGGTAAATGAGCTAAAGGCTTCACTATGATGTGGAGTTGAATGAAATGGATATACCAGCGAAGACGGAAATGTTTTAAATGAGGGTCCAGACTAACTCGAAGACACAGACAATGATGAGACGGCAGGATAAGAACTGATTTTATTGTACTCGGAGCGTATACATACTCTGAAAGAAATGAATGCCAATTTTTTGGAAGCTCGCTTGGATTAGGGCGAACTAAGATTTGTGGCATCTACTAGTTTGACCACCATTAAACGCCGAAATGATCTGCCATTGAGTTATATCACCTGGTAAATTTTATCATCTGCTACAGACCTTGGTGTAAAGCTCATCTGGTTATCTAAGTTGGTGTTTTATTTCAATTGCCAAGACAAGTTTCCACGAGTTGGAGTGGATAACATTGGTGTAGTTCATTTGTTTCACATTTAATAGGGCAGAACGTGCTGCAATTATATAACAAATCCCGGATCCTCGTCCTGTATCATCGAGGATGTATCCGTGGATTGAGGTGTACTCAACTTGTAAGTCTTTGTTTTACTCTGTCTTCTTTGATCAGGACTTTTCTACAATGTGAATAGGGCATTCCACCAACATCTCTGGCAAAATGGACTCTGTAAGGAAACGGAAATTATGAGGATCAAAATGGGGGGGGGAAATAAATTACACCCCCAAACAATTCCCCTCCAAAGTACGAGTGTTAACATGGAAAAAAGGGGAAAAAGTTAAAATTACAGCCGAACACCTTTTGCTGCCCCCGAAAGCATCCCTTTTTTTACCCGACAACTTTTCCCTCGAAACTTTGTCTTCGAGATCCAGAATCTCAGGCCGGGTCTGATGAGCCCCATTTGGCAGACTGGTCAGCAACTTCATTTTCTAGGTGAGGCTTGTTGATCTAACCTGGCAGAAAGGATAGAGTGCAGTGATTAGAGTTCCTCACATGTATTTCTGCTAAGAAAGCAAGTGCCTCACCTAAGCCAGTTCTACCTAGTTCTAGTTCATGTACATACTCTCTTACCTACAAATCAGTACTTATCAATCTGTAGGGTATAAATAAAAGCAGACAAGACTTCACAACAAAGTAGAACTGACAAATGGTGTCTCCATTTGAGGTGGTACTTGAAAATACTTTGTGAGGCACTAGGTCTGGCAGCAAGTTTTTGGCTTTTCATTTCATAATGTTGCCCACCAGGGCAATGTAGGCAGTAAAAATAGAGAAATGTTCTCCTGAATACAGATTCTATCAGCCATTACAGTCTAAATGTTTTCAGCCACTGCTACTGGTGACTCTGATAGCCTTCCACTAAATACTCCCAAATGCAGAGTTTGTTTGTGGCTGTGGGTCAATAGTAGCTTGGTCTGATAGCAATGGGCCTTTAATGACTGGCCTCAATGTCAGGGATGTGGAATCTTGAAAGTGTCTGTTGAACACTATCCACAGATTTGCCATATGCTACTCGGGCAATAACCATTGTTGGAGCAAGACCCTAGAGAAACAGAGTTGAATTGTATATGGAAACTGAAAAGGAAATGGTACTTACTGATATTAGAGTTGAGACTGTCAGAAGATCAAAAGGTTGAACACCAGATATAGCAGTATTCCATATGTAATTTTGAACCACTAGTCCGGTAAATAGAGTACCTGCATATAACAATGCAGACTCGATGCTTATTGCCCAGTGAGCATAAGAGGCACAGAAAGATTCAAATTCCTAGAATTACATTATTGCCACCACATCATTAAACCGTGAGTTTGTTGATCTTCCCGCTGCAAGCTGCCTCGCTTCACGGGTAATCCACCAAATGCGTCCTCCTATTTTCATAAAAATATTTGAGCTCTTGTGTCTCTAGAATATCCAAAAACCACCAAACATACCAGTCATGAATGTCAATATAATCTGAAATGCAATGATGCATATTGCTACTCCATCATCCACTGAAATTGCTTTGTCTTGAATTGTGAGATTGTTGATCTTTGAAGAATCTCCAAGTCCAATTACAGTGATAATAACACATCCAAGGTCAATACCTGTCAAGAGTTGTTTAATGGCAGAATGAAACAATGTCAGAATTTATAAAAAGCAAACCATTTAGAATAAATGCAACTAAGGCAAGTGGATATAGGATAAATTTGTTGGAATTGAAAATCATATAACAGCGATGAATCTAGGTAAAGTTGCAGTATTTACCAAGTTGATATGCTTTGACAAACTCACGAGCATTATGTCAGCTATTGAGCTGAAATAGATTGTTGCAGATATCAGGAGCCATATCAATAAGCTTTCTTTAAATTCTTACTTCATGAGAGTGGATGTAATGTCTGAAATTGCCCTGGATTGGAAAACTGGATTAATGGAAAGTAAGCTGTTGATGTTGTCTACTTACTCCCATGCAGCTTTCCCATCATCACCAACAATATACTGGAGAAGAGGACCATAGTTTTTTGTTTTTGCAGTATCAAAATCTATAAGTGCTTGTCGAGACAGTCCCCAAGTCCCAATTGCAGCATAGATAGTTGCTAATATAAAGAGAGCTATACAGGCTCCCTTGTGTAGCTTGTGGGTGGAACTATCATGCTGAAAGAGTGCATGGATGGATAATCCAAATATGACACAGTAGATCCCTGTAGTTTGAGTAGTCATCAGTATCATTCAAAGTGATTGATAAGTGTACATACCATATACAAAAAATAATGCCTGCAAAAGATAATGTGAGCCTCATCGTGTTATTGAAATATAGAGCATTACAAACAGAGTGGACATTGGGTTTGTGATAATATTCTCAGCACTGAGGAAGGGTGCAAGCCTCTCTTCAAGGTCACTTGAGGAAGACATAGCTAAAATGCGAGAGTGCTTGCGATGAGCTAGGGATCTTAAAAATGGGAATAGGGAAGATCTGACTGTTGGCCTTCAGTATGTACTTGACCTTCTTATAAGGTTCACAAATGCTCTATACATACAATACACAACAGGGCTTTCAATTCCATGCAAACCACAACATAGATAACAAATTGCTATATCCAAAGTAACCATCACAATATAATGTATGATAAGAATCCAGAATTCCGCCAAAATGCTATCACCCAGAGATGGAGCACAGGTTACCCTGATAGGTACCCACAAACCTGACACAGGCACCCTTAGTCCTAAAACTCAGACCCACATTCCTTTCCAGCAGGTATCCATAAGTATTCTTTCTGAAAGCATCTGTAGACAAAACCATCAATACTGGTAATTGATGTATTGTGATTAGTTGAAGATACTCAAACTCACTTCTGACAACCTATATCGCAATACTTTAAGTGACTAGTCACTATCAAATAGCCAATTCTATACAGTGTTTGCACAGGTACCCATGGGTTTTTGCATGATTTCTGGAAACCCCCATCCAAAAACCCTTGGGGAACAGGTATCCTTACCCATGGGTAGGCAAACCCGCAGGTATATATATGGGTCTACCTGTGAACATCCGCAGGTTTGACCAAACCTGTAGCACTGTTTGTTCCCTTTACATTGTCTAATCATTAATACTTCCAGTTATGATGCCAAATGTTTCATTAGTATGTACACAAGAAACCTGTATCAGTTTTAACATCAGGTCTATGGCAACAACAGTTTCTCGTGTATTATGAAGGTGTGAACAAAAGTCTATACAATCAAATAGGAATGCCAGAGCAGAACACCATAAAATATGTCATTTACCTGGCTGCTGTCTAGTAGTATGTTCCAGCAGGACTCAAAACTGCTAAGCTCCTAGAATAACTTGAACATTCAGTTAGTACATGGCTACTTATTGACTCAGTTATCAGTGTACAGATACACACCTTTTGTCATCAGCTCCTTTTGATGCATATCTGGTTATCAATTCCAAATTTAATGAAGGATTGATTCTTTGTAGCAAAGCTCCCATTGATTCCATTATGATAGACTGTTAAGCTGACCTCCATTGGCTCAATGTAACAATCAGCAACTCACTTGACTCCTTTTGCATGATGGTGACCACCACCACTCAACATGACGATATTTATGATTTTCTTCCAATTTCTTACTTCATAAGAGTAGAGGCAAAGTCTAGAATCCTGCTAGAATAAGAAAGCCAGTTTAATAGCAATACCAAGCTTTTCATGTTTTCTACTCCCATGCAGATTTTCATAGTCACCAATAAGAAGCTGGAAATAAGAAGCATAATTTTTGTTTTTGTAGTTTCCAACTCTATCAATGCTTGTTGGAGCATTTTCCAGCCTCAACAGCAGGAATGTTAGTTGCTAATATGTTCAAAGAGAGCTACAGAGCTTTCCTTGTGTAGCTTGTGAGCAGGGCTATTATATTGCAAGGGTGCTATAATGCAATAGATTCCTGTAGTTTAAGTGGTTTTTTTGAGTAGCATTACAAGTGCTGAGAGGTGTGCGGCCAAGTCACACAGCTTCAGCCTGCTGATTCTGTGGTGAGGGATTTAAACCTCCCCAGCATAGGGCATACTGTATACATAGGCATGGATTGAGAATAGAGGAAGAACCAAATCTCTCAATAATGTACCCTTCTAATAGGATTCACTGCAAAAACTCCAGAGATTCAAACGACTTTTTATCGACATCATGCAAAGGAAGAAAACCTTTAGGGTCTTTTTAGTCCTGAAAGTCTATAGAAGGCTAAGAGATAACTATTCAAAACTTATCTGAAGATGATATTCCTCAAACTGCTAAGAGCTAGTAAGACTAAAAAGTTGATGTAGATCATAACAACATTCATCACAAACTGCTATATCCAAAAGCAACTATAACAATATAATGTACAAGAACACATAATTCTGCCAAAACGCTATCACCTGTGGGCAAGGCCGTTCTTCCTCTTTGCATTGCCTAACCATTACCACTTCGACTTATATCAGCTCAGCCCAGGATACATAGAGATACATAGATGAATAATATCAGGTCATGACGACAACAGCTTCTCTTGAGGTTGAATTAGGAAATGTCAGAGCAAACAGTCATAATACCTGCTGTCAGCAAGACTAAGGATGAAGATGGAGAGGATGAAGAGGAGTATATAAAATCCTAAAAGTGAAGAAGGGCTTAAACAATGGTTCAAAATAAAGCCGGCGAAAGAAGACGCACCGTAGGCCAGAAACATCAACTTGAATTTTGAGAATTTGAAGTTGACTAATGTGTCCTTTCTGTAGAGACTAAGAGGGATACTCACTGAAAGAGCCGCGGCTGGTCAATTCACGACCGCTGTCAGCGATACAATTCTTGACTCTCGTATATCCCGCCCCATGAAGGAGGGTGGGGTCGTAGAGATCCCAACCATCTCGAAGGACTCAGAATATTATACGCACGACGAAACCCACCGGCCCAATTCCCGAATTCCTTATCAGGGTCAAAGAGGCCAATGTATGACCGGATGGAGCCCCTCCTTCATACCCCTGACACTGCAGCCTCCCTGGTTCTCGAAGGCTATTCTCGAAGCCTGTTTATTGAAAGCGGGAAAAGGAGATTGACGCCCTGACGCGGGGTACCGCCGGAGAAAATTCACCTTTACCCTACAATTTGTGCCATCAATATTTTAGCCGAGTCACCAAGCAAGATGAACGATGGTCGACCGCAGATCTTTCCTATCACAATTTATTAACAGCAGAGGGAGGCTCCCCATCTCTGTAAATCAACCTATCAGGCTCGACCTTTCTTCACGTCTTTCAGCCCCCTTCAATTCGCAGTTTTCCTGTGTGTTAACATTCCTTCATGTACAGTGTTCCTCGGAAAGCCATCAATGAATGTATCGACCCTGCTGGTAAGCAGAGAGAATGTTCACATTTCCGCTAAGTGATAGGCTCAACCAAGGCGTGTAAATGTTTCAAGATGATACCTGCCGAGATTGCCAAAACTTGGCCTCCAGTTGCCACCCGTAGTGAAGGAGATCAATGAAGTGCTGGACCGGGTAAGTGTGGCCGTCAGCTTACTATCCTGATTTCTTGTGAATCATTGCGGATGCAAATCCGACTCAAGCTGGAACCGGGGAACGTTACTACGCCGTAGCCTGTACATTTACAGGCGACAATCGGCGCAGAGTTGAATGTTCAAAGGAATTAGATAAATCCCTCCCACTGCTAGCCCTTGTGGGCCTCGGGATACTTACCAAGCTTCGTTCAAAGGTGAAAATGCCTAAATTTTTCGATCTACAGCGACTCTCTTGCTCGCACAAACACTGACAGAAGTGGCTTCTCTATGACGGTATGACCCGGATGTTTCGGGGCTGAATCCCACACTTGAAGTTGTCTGACGGGCCGGGGTATTCGCTTTCCGGACTAATCCTTGCGCGTCACACAACTTGTCACAATTTTTTTTTCTTCGTTGCCTTCTGAACTCCATCATATTACCCGACGCACAACAGTTGCTGTAAGCGGCCCGTACACCTATATTCCTCATTTCCACTTCAGCAACACTAGCCATCCAATCATCTGGGGCTGCATTGTTCGAAGATACTAAAAGAAGTAAAAGCTCTCCATTTGAAGACGCCCGATACTATGGTTATTGTACGAGTCAGTAAGTCCTACCTTTCCTAAGGACTCCACTCCAATTGTCTTTAACGCACTGTTGCTGGGTCGACAAGACCTGCTCGCAGATGCTTTTATTAGACTAACACGTTATTTATGGCACATTCGATGCTCCAACTGAATTGTCGACTATAATGGCAGCAACCATTTCTAGCGTCAAACGACCGAGTTCCGACTTTGTCAAGATTCTCGGAAGCCTTACAGTGCAATTCATGTTTACTCCCCCTCTCGATAATGCTACGCTATCAGGTCTTCCAGCGAAAAACTGAAAAATAAATTGACCGCACTGTGACGATTCTGCGGTTTTGAGTTCTATGTCCTCTGAGAAATTGTAGGTGAGCTTGAGGATAAAGTTCTGTACGCCGGTTGTAATTGATTTGACATTCTATCGTATCGTCATCTTCCTGCTTTTGGGAATGGATGCTACTCCGCCTTCAAGCGCACTAAAGTCGTCGGACCAGAAGTAATCTCCGGATCTCCGAACTCGTTCTGCCTACCATTGATGGTTGTTGATAGATGTTGATACGCCTACGATCAATCTAACTAACGAATATTGTAGGACAAATTCCGGCGAGTTGCCCCCTCCATTATCTGCACGCCCTCCCGTCCACCGTACTTCATACTGGGCCAATTATCATAGGAGTCTCATTTCTTTATCAAGTGGAGCAGAAGGTTTCGAACTCTTCCACGCATCTGTCGTCGGTCGTGCCTTGAAGGCGTTCCTATCATGGCCGTGGATCAAGTTCCCATCGGAGATATAGGATCCAACTGTCTAATTCTCTGTCAAAGAACAGCCCACGCCTTGACAAACTTCCCCATCTGCTCTCATTCCGTCCTCCCATCCAACATGGATCCCTAACCCAAGCAACGAATTTTCCGATTCTCCTTCAAGATTCACTGAAAACTCCACTTCCGACACGAACTTGGTGCTTGGAGGTCTTAAAAGCGCTCAGGGTCCTACACAATTTCACCTCGTCAATATCGAAAACGACCATTATTCCTGTGGTTTGTCGCTTTCTTTCATTCACTTTAAATGAAAAAAAAAAAAAAAAAGGCAGAAGGCTCAGTTCTTCAGTTACACCGGGCAGACGCTCTACGACCTCCTGTCGTCCCCACATTTTTTTGGCATCGGCCTTCGCTCCCAGCACTCACAAGACTCTTGTCCTGATCTATTTATTCCTTCTCTAGCTCTGCACGGCGAATTAGATGTACAGGGGTGGAAGAAGACGCGATAAATAAACCTTACCGACCGATTCTCTCTGGGACGATCTCTGTCCAAGATACTACCTCTCTTGCTGGATGTATCGTATTTTCCGGATTGGAGTAATGCTCACGGTGGCCTGTTGATTGTATATAAACGAGGAGAAGCTGAATTTCGCATCAGTGAAACTGAAAGATTCGCTCGCTCAAGTGGGGAAGTCTTTCGGTTGACAATCCAAGTACGTAGGTAAGGACTCGAAGAGCTTTATAAACGCGGGTCGGATTAGCGTTATTGGATATCGGAGCGTATTGCTAGCGCTGGTGAGTCACTAGTCAACTCCCATCGGAAACTGGACGTTCGTTTTCGACTAAAAATGGTCCCCCCCCCTGTATCTTCGCAGACCAGCCGAGTCTCGTTCCTACAAATTTTCATCATTGGCTCCCATGTTCAGTGTAGGTTTGATGATGCATGGTTCAGGTGTGTGGTATCATGGATTACTTCTCGAATCTCGACGATCAGCCCCCTATTTCCTCCAGGATTTTTCGGGATGAAGTGGGTGACCGTATTCAAGGTCGGGTGACTGTGCCCAGCCCTTCTTCCTGCTGCCAGTCGTTTTATCACACTGTTACTAATTATTATGTGGTCTTTCGGGCTCGGGTGGTACTGGGACCACTGACAGCGTGGAAAATTCAGGCATTCGTGTTATTGGGAGGCTTTTTGTCCTTGCAGGCGTACCTGAGAAGAACGTAGGCTGAGAATAAGAGATCTCTGAGCTTGTACATGGTCAGTGAACTCACGCCGATTCTGTCAGTAGACCTGAACCTGTCTTGCATTTAAATTGTGCAGGTCAATTCCCCTTTCTACTCTGTCATGGTCTCACGTGAAAAAAATACCCGTTCAAACTGAATAATGTCGCCACTCCGTGAAAGCAATCATGGAAAGGACCTGTCATCGTATACTTGTTACTTGTTCGATTTGTTGAAAAAAGTTGTTATTGGTGGACACACTGGGAATTGAACCCAGCACCCCCCGCACAAGCTACGAAATCAATGCTAAGCGGATGTGATAACCAACTACACCATGTGCCCTGTTGATGGTCGAATTTCATTGTGACTATATCTATCCAATGTCTATCAATCCCGCCCCGGTGTTCGGGTGCCCGGTGGCTCCTTCGCGATCGTGAGTATGTCACCCAGGGTGCCACTGAGAATCAATCAACTTTCAACATAGCAGGTTCATGCAGCTTGGGTTCTCGACTTTCTGATTCTCCGAGAGCGAGATCTTCCCTTCAATCTTCCGGGAAAGTTTAAATAAAGCACGCGAGGGAAAGGATTTGAAGTCGGTTTGCCATAAAGCTCTAGTCTCAGGCTACCCTTCTCGCTACCACTCGTCTCCTACTCAGTCAATTGGCTCCTCGGTAAAGTTTTGAGGCGAGTCCGTACTTCTTAAAACCACCGGAAACAAGCTTTCATTAATGTCATCAAGCATCACCCGTCTGTCATCATGACATATGGAACAGAACCTAGTGGATGCGAGCTACATTCAACATACACATAAAATTGGGCACATTCATTGGTCCAACTGACATACACGTTTTCATCAAACCGCTTATGTCGGATGCAGTGATTCGCTTTTCGAAATTCTGATCACGCTTTGTTTACTCACTCAATTGATTACTCGACAGATCCCATGCAACTCAATACCCCCCCACTTTATCCTTTTTAATTCGTCCTTTTCTCCTCCTTTTTTAACCCAACGCGTTCCATGGCTCGTGGTCGAAGCGCCAGCTGGATTGTTTAGACTACAGATTTTCCATCAACAATAGAACAAGTTATTTATCGATTACATCTTCACAACACGTGTATCAAGCAAAAAAACAACAACATGTTGTTTCCTCGTGTTCGACTTGCATCACGTACGGTGCCCGAACGCCCACCACCCAGGTGAGTAAAAAAAAGTCAATGCCTGTTACATACTAATCATTCATTCATTCAGCAACCTGGCAAATTAATCGTACCTCACCCACGATCCACGACGTAAACCATTTCAACCATTTACAGGTCTATTCCCTTTTCCCGTTTGACACTCTACCGCCCTCAAATCTCGGTCTTCCACCTTTTCCTGTCTCCATTTTTTCATCAACCTTGACGCGACAAAAATCGAGGATATCGAGGATAAACCTCGTGTTTCCAGCATTTCTCCAACAAGGTCGTAACCACGAGCACTACCTTCGTCACTCCGAGGAACGTAAAAAACGAACGGAAACAGGCTGGGGGATATGGGGTTTAACGGCGACAATGAAACAGGTGAGCCCCCATCCCCATTTAAACATGCTCAAATCCATTAACCAGTTCCCGTGTCCACGCCCTATCCCCTCATTTTCCTTCATCTCTCCAAGAATCTGGGGTATATTACATCGTCCCCGACCGAAGTGGAAAACCGGGGAGTAAACGAATTGTTCGACGACCCCGAGCACCTCTTACTTCAGTTCCTCTCGACGAGGATTTCGACACAGTCACTCGTACGACGATGTACACAGGAAAGGGAAGATACTCATGGGTACCAACGCAACCAACACTCGATGACGAATTTGATGCAATCACATATACGAACACGAACACGAACTTTGAGAAGATTGACGAAGTCGATGAAGAGTTGGAAGAAGTGGAGGAAACAGAGGGTGGGAGGGATACAGTGACCAGAACAAGAAGAGAGGACCAGCAGGAGGAGCAAGACAACGACGAGTTCATCGAGAATACGAGGCGGAACGAACCTAAAATTGGTCGAAAATTCGATGTTTTTCACCGCTACCGAAGGGCATCGACGTCTCGAGTGGACGATTATAATCACCGCAACCAACGTAGCCATTCCCGTGCGGAATCTCGCGTTCTTCCGTTACCCAATCCTCAAAATGGCCGCTACAACTCCCATTTCCGACCCTCCGATGACTTTGCTTCGCGTTATGTTCCTCCGCGTGAACAGCGGACGTCACGTCCAGGTTATACCAACGGGAACGCGGCAGAGCCTTCTCAGCCGTTACGAAGTGCTTCCCGAAAATCTTCGAACCGAAACTACACCAATTCACAGTTCCAAACCCACGATCATACTCGTGTTGGAGGTAGAGAGAACGATGTCTATCGCGCTGAAGAAATCGTTCGCGCGCCTTCCACCACGCGAAGGCGAAGGGACAGTGGTCTCAATCGTCGTTCTCGGTCGAGATCGAGATCGAGATCTAGAATTCGAACTCCAGCTAGTAAATCTCATGCGAAAGCCGTATCCACAACACCACCTCATATCCGTCCTCCCGGTCGCCATCAGTCTTACGAGGTCGTCAAAAGCCGGGTTCTCGAAGACACCCCTGAGAAAACTGTTACGATCTCGACGTGGAGGGAGAGAGTTGCTGAGGCGAATGGTGTCGGAAGAGAAGGGAATGGGGAGGAGGAGACGAGGATGAGTGTTTACTACATTGACGCGGATGACTATCCCGTTGAAGATAGAGACGGGAGGGTTATCGAGCTTGAGCAGAGGGTTCTTGAGAGGGGAAAGAGCGGGGTAGAATGGATGGGGTCCAAGTCACCGAGGATGGTTCCAAAACCGACGATGAGTAACGGGGGAAGCAGAAAAGGGAAGGAAAAGGATGAGGTTCGTCATGATGCGTACGTTATCTCGACAGCTCCGAGTAACCTCCGATTCTCATAGAAACCGCAAAGTGACATCCGAGATCGTGTCCTTACGCCATGGCCTTCCATGAGCGAACTCGGAGATATAGACGAACAACTTCAGGAGGAAGATGATGATGACGGGGTTAGGCAGCTTACCCATCGTCGTTCCCGGTCTCTCCCTGTCGATGTGGATTGGGGGGACCCGATCGAACCCGACCCAGCTTACGACAAATCCGCCAACATCACTCATCCTCGAACTTCGACTCCCATTCGAGATCCACATCCCGCTTCGACTACCAGCCCCCCGAGAGCGTTATCGCTGTTACCAACACGCTCTAATGGTTCAACGATTAGCAGTATTCGTGGACGGCTCTCCGGTACGCCTAGGCCGAGTACCAGCACTCAACCTTCCTCCATACATCCTCCTCCCCGTGATCCTCACTCAGTAGCAGAGATTCTGACTTCCTGCAAGCCCTCGCTCATGCACCTTGAACCAATCCTCTATGATTTAGGAATCCGTACAGAGGACCACTTGAAAGCCGTTGGGAAGATGAGTGAGGGTACGAGAGACCGAGAAATCAAGAAAGTTGCGGTTGAGAAGGGAGTAACTGTGTTGGAATGGGCCATGTTAATCGATAAGATGCAAGATCTGTAGCGTTGAATTTTTTTCTTTTTTTTTTTTTTGTACGGACAGACGGACTTTACTTGTATGTTTTTTTTTGACATGTTGTGCATTATTCATGTATCGCATCTTGTATGAAATGAGGCTACGATATCCGTGATGAGACCCAAAGATAACAGAGCTGGAGACATTTTTGTGCAGAGAATGTCAGGTCAGTGTAGGCAGAAGGCCTGGGCTTGGGTTGTTGAGTACGAGATCGTAGTTCAGTGGCCCAGACATCCGAGTTTGTCAATTGTCAGTGTGACGCACCGTTACACTTGCAACGTGAAGCACCTGGGGTTAGGTTTTACCTTGTTTTTTTTTTTGGAGAACCTCATGTCGCTCGAAGTCTCGACCCAATGTCCGTGTCAAATTTCAATACGAACGTTCCTCCCAACTTCTCTCTCAGCAAGAGAGTGTTTTGAATCCTCAGAAATGGATTATCACCGGTTCACCTCTCACCCGGCGGTCGCTTCTCTTTCTATTAAAACGGGGAGCTTCGTTATTATCGTTACTATGCAATGAAGAACGACCTCCACGATACATCCTCACAGAACTGACTAGATCTCTAACAACGAGACCTGAAGCATTTTTACGAATCTCGTCCGGAATATCTAATGATGCAAGGAGGTATTATGAGGCTATCGTTGGGAAACAATCAAAGCTTGTACATCGCTCCGAATCGACTAGTTTGATGCAAAAGGTCAAGAAGGATAGTTCTGGTGAGAGTCTTTTATTCCCACCATCTAGTCAGCAAACCTTCCCTTCTCATCCCTCTCCATACTCTTCCGAAATTTATGAACAGTCGACTCACTCGACGGCAAGAGCCATGATGTCATATTCTTAACCGCGTTTATGTACTTACATAGGTCCCTTGGTCCGTTTCCTGGAAGGGATTGGCGCTGACACAGTGGCAGTGAATTCAATGTTCATTTACTGAACTCACGTTACCGTGGAGCCCCACCCTTGACGCGGCCAGAACCGCCTCAGAGACGTATAAAAGGAACATCCGAAACAGCGCCGTCCCCCCCCCCTCAGTTACCCTTCTCAACAACATGTCTAGTCAGTATAATCACGGTGCATCGGTCGGGGAAAACGTCGTCAACAGCTATGGTGCGTGGTCATGTGTCTTGCCTCTCGACCCAAAGCAGCTGATTTTGAGTAAATGCCCCGGGACAAACTTGATGTTCCATGTGTTCAGGCACGGAGAAAGGAAGGCGTTTAAGTATTGACGAGGAAACGAAGAATTATCCATCAGAGGGCGATTGTGGGTTTTTCCTGTACTCGCATCTTTACTTCTTTCTGATTCGTTGGTACTGCAGCTACTGCCTCAGGAGGATATGGATCTACTCATAATGTCTGGTCGGATACCGCTCAGCGTGGTAACATAGACAGTATCAAAGAGACGTACGGAGTGTCTCCATGGAACTCGTATCCAGCTACTCCGCGCGCAATAACTCCTGTTTACGAGCAGACAATGGAGAAATCTCAATCCGTTTTGTCTAAAGAAGTTCGGGAAGCGCAGGATGGGAAGGCTAGCGATGCAAGTCGTGTAGTTGGCGCTTGACCAGCTCGGGAATCAGTGAGTAACTTTATCAAACTTGCGACTAGTTTTAAACTTGTTCGTTATAGCTCTAAATACAAGGTGTAATGTATTACTATTCCGGGGAACTGTGTACCATCGTTTTATTCTCTGCTTCAAGTCTCGAAAGTGTTTATCAATTCTCTTCACCAGCACTGACTCATGGAGTAGAGCCCTCAAGACGGAGCTTCGTATGCTAAAAATCCGTGATCTAAGTAGAGCAAACTTAGATGCTGAAGTTAAACAGATACTCGTAATCCTCCATTTGCCCCGCCACTTTCTATTCCAGTATCCTAGCAGTCTCTTCGTTCCAATCCTTCGCCCACCTTTCTACTTCTTCCTTCATTTCAACAGGTTTCGCGGCTTTCTGGTTCGCACCCATCGTAATGTCAGTAATCAGAATTGAAGAGTCATTAATCCGATGAACTTATGGGATCAGGGACGACTCCAATAGAACGATTAAAATTACCGAGGAATGCCTCTCCAGCTGTTGTGTGCTCCAACTCCCCAGGAGGATCCCAAGTATACTGGATCTGGCTTTCGTCAATACCCAGTCTTTCACAGACTTTCTTCATCTGCCCTTGAGGGTCCGCAACCAACTTGTCTCCGTCGATCACGATAGGAACTCTAGGCTCTCTGCCTTCCTCTACCGCCCGAACCTCTTCAAAAGATCAAACATTAACCGTTCTAAACGAAAACTCTCGTCATATACGACAAAGTCGGGATGAGAGTGATCGTCTCCGTAGTGGTTGTAAGCTTGAAGGAAGGAAGCGATGACTCGAGCGGGGTGGCGGATGGTGATGATAGGCGTGAACGAGAAAAAGAATCGGTCGGGAAGTAATGTGGGGTTGGGATACATTCCGGGTTTCACCATTGAGCCAGTGGGAGATGTATCACTAACGTCGAACATTTGATCTACAACTACAGGGACCGGTTTTGTTTCGCGTCCGAGAACGTGGATGTGAGAGTGGATTTTGGCTGAAGACATCATATGGCAAGGGTGATCCATCGTTAGTGCCCGTTTACCCTTCCAAAAAGGGTTCAGTTATTTTAAATAAAAATGGTACGGAGGGTTCGAAATTATAACTCACATTCCGTTCAGCGTCAGCGACTTTTTTCTGTAAATTGTCGATTTGACTCTGATAACTGATTTTCGAGGCTACTTCGTCGTTTAGGGAAACCATGGTTATGCATTGTTCTCTGGGACGAGCCATTTGGTTGTCTGTTCCGATTACGGCTGCGAGACCTATAGTGGACGGCCCAATGGTCTGGAAGATGGGATGGCCTCGGAGGATTTGAAAGAAGAGGTGACACGCTGTGCGCGTATGGGAGAGGACGTAGATACGCTGGTACTGGGGAGTCATTTTCTCGGCGGATCGGAGCAGGGACAAGGTCGTGCGCGTGAGGTCCAAAGCTTGGGATCGTATAGCCCGCAAGTGGGAAACGATTATATATACTACAAGTAAAAGGTAATCCCACGGGAGACATGTCGAGTGGCGTTTTGATTAGTCTACTAAGTATGGGGGAACGAGGACGGCTGGCAACATTCCCAGAGGCCATTGTGGCGTCTTCGACTTCGATGATGTGATCTAATTACATATAATCTTTCTCCCCTTAGTCGAGAACTTTTCCTTCCTCTTCACGATAATCAGCGTTCATTTATCTCCATTTCCCAACTAATTTCGCTACGAAGTACCAGCTTTTTGCAACATGATCGTGTATATTACAGACAGCTCAAGTACATTCAACCCCTCACGTCCTCTCCCCAGGCCCGTTCTTTGGTAACTCTACAACCTCAATCCTCGTATCCACCTCACCATATTTCCCAACCAGATCATCCTCCGGTTGCACGGGCTGTCCAATCTCTTCATCCCCAGGATAGCCATAGAAAACCGTCCTCAACTCTCTACATGCGTCCCTATACATCGTCTCGATTTTGTTATCCCAACGGAACGGATTAGGAGTTTTATCGAAAGCATGGCATACACCTGCAATCTTCTTATAAACAACTTTCTTGTCAAAAACGTCTACAAGCCTGCGGTAAAAGGTCTCTCCCTCTGCTTGCAGCTCATCCCATTCGCACGTATACAGGATGATGTTTACCGGAAGTTGTTTAATCATCGGATCGGGAGCGATTCCAGGTGAGAGCCATGGTGATGAGAGGTCAACTCCCTTGACAGGGTAAAGGTAACTGGCGTCGAACAGATTGGTGAAGAATTTCGGAAGGTCTTTGTCCTGGCGGACGTTGGTTTTCCGTCGTTCTTCTCGTGTTTTGGTGTAGTCGAGGGACGGATACCAGGCAGCGATAGCGACAACGGTACCTTCACGGAGATCATGGTTCCCTGTCTCGGAGGCCTGCGCACGTATTCTATATTCCTCGGCCAGCCGAATCGGTACGCTGAATGACATGTTGCCTCCTGCTGAAAAGCCTGAGAATGCGATACGATCTGGATCGAGATGGAGCTCGTCAGCGTGGTCGATCAAGTAGAGTGCTGCATCCACGCCGTCGTCGATAGCAGTTGGGAAAGGATGTTCAGGTGCTAGCCTGTAATCCACAGAAACTACCACTGCGTCTGCGTACTCGACAACTGCTCGAGCCCATCGTGCGTCATCCGTTGCGCGTCCTATTGTGAATCCTCCTCCATGAAAGTTTACGATGAAAGGGTATTTTCGACCATCAGATATGTAAGTGTTGGGAAAGTAGAAGTGGAGATTTATTTGTCCAGAATTGGGGGAGATTGTCGATGGAATAGAGATGGTACGACTGGGAGCGGGAGCAGTGGGTTTGGCCGTTAGGTGCATTCGCATTCCAATATCCATCAGGTTTCGCCACATTACTGCTTCCATCTGAAGAGCCCATCTTGGTCGAGGCATTGTTTCGTTGGGAGTAAGAAAGCAAGGCTGGTACTTACGCCTTGGCGCCCAATTCCGTTAATTATACGGGAATGACGTCAGATTGAACGAAAGGCTCCTTTTCTTCTTTAATGTTCCCAGCAAGTAGATGCTGTATTATTCCCTCACTTACTGCGCAATATCTCACCGGAGTGGTCGTGTCAACTCGACTTCCTGATTTACATACCAAGACTGACGATGTTGTCAGGATTAATTAAATGAATCAAAGGCCGTCCTCGCTTATTTCTATCCACTATGGCAGGTCAAGCTCCAGGGATAACTCTGGAGAAAATGCCTTCATCAATTAAAGCAAGCCAAGATGCAAGGGAGGTGCAAAAATGTAAGAGTATCACTGAAGAGGAGCCTGTCGACTCCACCACGCGTCGCGTCGCGTGGGAATCCTGCCACGTGATCTTCTCACGGCAGCAATCAAGATGTAGCAGTTTCCTTTGTCTGACAGTGATTTATCTTCAAGTGAACAAAGTTGTTGCACAAATTTCGGGTTGTTGATGCTTCGGTCTCACCAGTGATCTTCAAGCTCTTACTGGAAACAGTAATTCTTTCTCTCTTTTCTGCAGTTCGTGGATCATGGACGCACAGTGCTGAGTGAGGTAGGCGGTGTTTTTCACTGAGGTATTGCTCTATTTGCGTCGGATCTGAGACCAGTCAGATGGGAACCAAGGCAAGAGAATTCTATCGTATTTCTTGTAAGTACTGTTCTTTTATACTGGACTCCTTGAAATTCTGATCTTGGTCTGACTCTAATTTTGACCTGCGGACTCCAACTGTAATCTTGGCAAACCTCACCGAGATATACTCCGGGACATCTCTTTACCAGAGATCTTGGGCACCAAGGAAGGCATAGCAGCCCTCGGAACCTTCATCGAAAAAATCTGGTGCATTCACACCATCCAGTCAACCACGGCAGACCCCCGAAGTCTCCACCTTGGATGATATACAACAAGCGACGGAAAAGTCCGTATGACTAATAAATCTGACAGCATTTCGCTTGAGTTCCCACAAGTTCAAGCGGCTTTTCATTGACGCCCGTCAACGATGCTCTCTTTTTCATGTGGTCCCGGTCAGCATCCGAGGGGGCGCTCGGTTCACGCAACGAACAACACTTTAATGGTCGACCTCGGAACGTGTCCGACCCTACTCGGAGGATAGCCGGAGAACATACCTATATAAATGTTCTGTTTTAGGGGGAGGGAACTTCAACCACTCTTCCAAGGTCGAGCTCCACTCTCTATTCGAATACTCGGGCGTTAACTCAACTCATCAATGTCGACAAGTAATCAAGTTCAATATCGCCGATTGGGGTCTTCAGGGCTCCAAGTCTCCGTACCCATCGTAAGTTACGTTGTACTTGCTTTGTGGCTCCCTATCATTAACGAATGTGGTTTCGCAGATAGGTACTGCAGGTTTCGGTTACACTGAATGGCAGGTACGAGAAAAACGTTCCCGGGCCTGAGCGTTGCCACTGATCTCGACGACACAACATCAAACAGCCCTGGGTCCTAGAAGAAAAAGAAGCAGTTGAGATTCTCAAAGCAGCCTGGGACATTGGAATAAACACCATCGATACCTCAAACAACTACTCTAATGGCGGGTCTGAATTAATTGTCGGGAAATTCATTGAGCAGGTGACGTCCAACAAACTGTGTTCCGTGCCAGAACCAAAAAAGCTAACGCTTGTATTCGTGATCATTCGTTGCCAGCACAACATTCCTCGCAACCAAATAATCATCGCAACGAAATGCCACGGTCTCGTCTCCTCAGATCCATCGGTCTTTACAGCAGACTCGCCACCCGCTTTCCGAAATCAACGGGAATACATTAATCAACATGGGCTCTCGCGTGCCGCCATTTTTAATCAAGTCGAAGCGTCTCTTAAAAGACTCAAAACGTCCTACATTGACCTCCTCCAAATACACCGATACGACGCCGACACGCCCGCCGAGGAGACAATGAAAGCACTGCATGATCTCGTGCAAAGCGGGAAAGTCAGATATCTCGGAGCGAGTTCCATGAGAACTTGGCAGTTTGCTCATTTGAATGAAGTGGCGGATAAAAACGGGTGGACGAAATGCGTCAGTATGCAGGATGAGTATTCGTTATTGTATCGGGAAGAGGTGAGGTTTACTCTACTTCCTTCATTTCGGAATTTCCCACTATGGGTGGGATCTGACTAAACTTGTTAAATGCTTATAGGAGCGGGAAATGCACGCTTATTGCAAGTTCAACGGCATTGGGATCATACCGTGGAGCCCTCTGTGTGGGGGCACTTTAGCTCGACCTGAGCGTGTAGAAACCGTACGCAAAGAGAGTCTCCGAGGATCGCGTTGGGCGCACCAGGTATCTCAAGCTGATAGAGAGATTATTCGTCGAGTGGAGGAATTGGCTGGGAGACGAGGGGTCTCCATGGCGCAAATAGCTTTGGCATGGGTTGATTCAAAGGTCACTAGTCCAATTGTTGGCGTGTCTTCCATCAAAAGGCTAGAAGAGAGCATTTTACGCCCCGATTTTGCCTTGACGACTTCAGAGATGAAGTACTTGGAAGAGCCGTGAGTGTTTCGTCTCATTTATCCCCTACAACTCGAGTCAATGTTTCGTTTTCCTTAGATATACGCCAAGGGAGATCCAAGGCCACCTTTGATCGTAACCTCGTAGCACGTATTTGAACTAGTCATAGATGTATACAGTCATTCATATGTGTCCAATTCAGTCAAAAATTGCTCGAGGTCCGTAGCCTTTGCCCATTCCCAATCCTTCGCGTCAATACTCCCCATTCGAATGATTCATTATTATCAGATGTACTAGCCGTGTGGCCATTGACGTTAGTTTTTCGAAAGATACAGCACGGTGATGATTCGTTAGTCGTACATGAACGTAAAGCCCCAGTAATTACAAATTATCAAGAAAGACTCCTTCAAGTAAGTCTCATACAATAATCAGGATTGCCTTCCGGATTCTAAAGGTTATCCAGGTCAAAACAGGATGGAATCGGTCATAGGACAACTCAACATACCAAGGCCCATCGCGGGAAGTCAACGACCCTCCCGCTTCCGCCCCCTACCGCGAACGTGAATACGAAGACCATCACCTGGGTTCCACCATCTAAGGCTGCCGACATCAAGAAGTTATACTTTCTGAACCACTGAGGTCGGTACACCCTCAAGTAGTACTGTGAGAATACAGCAAGTAAGAACGTCGTGAAAATAGAGGTGTTGATCCCAACGCTGAGGTAGCCGAGAGCCCAGCATAGAATGGGAGTGACGACTTTGTCTGCCTTGATCTTCGGGAAGTAACGGTGAATGATCCAAAAGGGAACTGGAACAAATAATCCGATGATGATTGAGAGAGGGAGGATCTAGGTATTCAAACATGAGCTATCGTTCAATTAAACGGGTGAGATGGCACGTACCCCGTAGCGTCCTCTCGGAGTGTACAACTGATCGCTCAGAGCACCCCAAGTTACGGCATCAGAGTTGAAGGACTTTAAGATACGGTTTATAAGTCCATTGCACTTATGAAGGGACTCGATATCGTACCTGTACTTGTTGACCAGACCACTAATACATTCAGGGTTAGTTTCCGATCCATGTAAGAACTCTTCGACTACTGATGGTACATACCACGTTAGAACCTTGTACATCGAGCAATATATCGCGATGCGTGTCGATAATGACTTTCATAATCACGTAATTCAGAAGACCTCCCTGTTGTGAAGATCATTAGAGGCGCTTGTTAAGACAGGCCACCGAACGAACGAACGATAACAGCTCCTAGGGACTGAACGGTAAATGTTACGCGTGGCGGAAGCTTGGTATATTGGCCCTACTTGGTGTAAGTTTTTGCACCTATCGAGATAGGCAAATCACATACCATCTTTAAATCTCGAATCAAACCACGGGCTTGGAGAACGGTGTTGTACCCATAAAGCGTGAAGTACATGTTTCTTTGCGGGCTACCAGGCATAATAATTGCTCCGAGGATCTGGCAGTAGAGTGTCAGCTTCCTTTCCTCGAGTGACCGTTCTCGGAAATCCAAACCTGAATCAAACCCTGCGAGTCCGGGACGAAACCTGGAAGACAGATGGCAACTCTGAGTCGATGAGCGAAACTTGGAAAAAGAAAACCCCCACCTGTAATGGCGTACACCATAACTACGAACGGAAGGAAAATTGCGGCAAACAGGAGCGCAACGATCAGCCCCCACCTGGAGTGAGAAAACGAAACTTAGTCATTGCTCTTGTCTCTTCGGGCTGAACGTACCATGGCAAATCCGAGTGGCCGGTATAGATAGTAGCCATGGCCATAGCGAAGCTACCGAGTAAAACTCCCGCATACCACAACATAGGTACTTCTTTATAGACCTGAAGAATTGAATTTTTGATTGAGATCATTGCCGTGTGCGGAGATGAAACCACCGTGGCTTTCACTCACCTTCATCTTCTGCATATGTGGGTCGACATGGTCCCCCGTTATGTACATCCTTATAGCTTCACGGATCTCCTTTCCGTACCAAAGCCCCACGTGCGTGAAAGTAGCGCCAATTGCAAGGTTGGTACCGAGTCGATAGAGAACTTGGGCGCCAGCGAACCATGGAAGACCCTGTAGAAATGCGCAGTGAGACGGATGAGCACAATACAATCATATGAGGCTGCTCAAGTAACCTGTTGCTCCAGTTTAGCGGGGTCAAGCCGCAAATTCTCATCCAAGATGGCGAGCTGGTCATAGGACGATCCGTTATCTGTGAACAATTCTTGAGATAAGAAGGGGAACGTTTGAGCGTTCCATGCGTTCGTTGCATAGACGGCGCAGGTCGCGATACTAGGGAAAGCGGGAGTAATCCTCAGACCGACGAACACCCGATGCTACGTCAGACACCCACATGCAAATCATAACTCCGAAATAAAGACTCAGTTGCGTCGAAAACGGTGTGAACAAAGCTCCCAAACTTGATCCCCCTGTGTGAACAGGCATTAGGCGAAGTTTTAATCCATTGCATGAGATCATACCTGATCCGACCTAAGCACGATATAGTAATAGAATCGAGATTTTTTGAATAATCGCTCTTGCAGGTGCTCACATAATTCCAATCTATCAGTGATAAATAAGTTGAAGATCAGGCAAAATATCGGGCCGGATGACTGACCGAAACAGATTGCAAACATTCCTAATCCCTCATTTCCAGCAGCCCCACCTGCAGGAGGAAGAATGAAACGTCAGAAGAACGACAGGTGGCAAGCGAGATGAGGCATACCGAAAATTCGAGTCACCCAGGGACTGTGCTGCCTAGCTAGGCAGAAAATACTGATACCGGTGAGGGTTCTATTCAAATTTTATTTAGGAATAGTTGACACATGAAATTTCAAGTCGGGAAAAACCCACGGGGCTATGTATTCCTAAAAATACGTGAGGGCCAGTGATAAGAGCCAGGAACTGGTGAAACACTTACGGGGAACCACTCCCACACGAAAATGGCCACGAAAACTCCCCAGAACAGTCTGACCCGCTTCTTTTGAAGGAAAAACTTTTTACCTCGGTGGAGTGCGTCGAAGAGCTATTTGACATGTGTCAGAATCTGAAAGCCACAAAATTCATGGCGTGTGAATATTGACCTGCACGGTGGGTAGTCTTTGGGTCCATCCAAACGGTCAGCTGCCACCTCAAGCCCGACAAGAGATGAAAGGCTTACAGATTCGGGAACACCTAAAGATGTTAAGGTGAATGGAGAGGACATCAATTGGATGGATAAAATAACTCACGATGTAAGTGGGATAGACGAGGAAGGATCTCATTAAACCTTGTAGCAAGCGCCATTCAGTCGGAAATTCAGGAGTTACAATGAAATTGAATCGAAGATTACCTCCCATTCCATATCCCAAAAGTTGGCTACCGATTAAGGTGAAAACCCCGACACCTGGGTTTGGCTAGCAGAACCTTAAGATAGTTGCCCAACAGTTAAACCTTAAACAACGTACCGAGATGTTGTAAAACAAGGAGTCAGACGCAAAAACGCTGATAGCCAAGGCGGATTCCGATGCTGTGGAGGCGAAGATGGTGATCGCCACATGCTCTTTGAGATCTTCAGGGAATTCATAAGACTGGGGTGTGGAATGAAGGCGAACAAACGTACTGAACGGCCCAGGATTGAAGAACCTCCAGAAGGCAGTGTCGGACGTCCGCAATCTCGGGAGCTGATTTCCAGGACCTGGAACGATAACCTCCAATCCAACGCCCAAGATGTAGGCAATGATCTGCAGGAACAGAGGGCTGACAAAAACCGTTTGTGGACGGAAGTACTACAGGAGAAGTTCAGCCTCATGGACATGCTCGGATAAACGTTGAGGATAATCTCAAGAACGCACGAAAATTTGGCCTAGAACTGCGCCGAAGCATGAGAGACCAATACCCAGTATCCACATTCGGAAGGTAAAACATGGGAGCGTTGGGTCGTCTTCCAGAGAGATGAGTCTTGTGGCCACGTCAATGTCAGTAGCTATCGGGTTGAGGAAAAATCAGTAACAGGGTATGTGGGTTGAGGTTCCAAGTGACATACTGATAGGCCGCTCTTTCCCATTGTCATCCAAGTCGATAATACGTGCGTCGCTGGTTAGGACAAAGTTGAGAAAAGTAATGGCTGAACAAGAGGTCAAAGGGACCTACCCAAAAACTTCACCTGTCTGGGCTTCGTCGAACTCGGATATCGAAACTTCCTTCTTCTCGTCCTCGAAGGAGCCAGAGCTCTTTCCACGCTCAGCATCCTTGGATAGGGTAGCCAGCTGTTCCTTCTCGATTGTCGCCATTGGTATGGGGACCCAAAGTCGTAAAAGACGAAGGTAAGAGAAGCAGGTTTAAAGTTTTACTGCTCTTTTTATATGTGGATACTTCCACCACTTTTAGGCGGAGGCCCGCGCGTGGAGCTCCCACCTGACGGCACCACAGAGGAAAATCGAAGGAACGAAACAATGGACCCTCACGACTGGCGGCACAGGGATGAGAACTTGAACGAGAGATCCAACTATATTTTTGGAGTCCACATGTGCGTCCGATAGGACCCCTGGTTAGACTAACTTTTTAGGAACCTTACGCCCCATCCGGATAAAAACAGACCAAATTTGTCTCAATCCGTGGGCGACTTTCTCGGATAAAACGAGGGTATCCCTGGCCCGTATCCGGATATAAATAGCTCGCCTCAGCCCCGGAGGACCAACCATAGGCCCGATATCCACTATCCTATCGATACCAATTAGTGATCACCAAGGCACACGAGATAGAGTGGGCGGCCAAAAATAAAATATCTACCATGTTGCAACATTGTCTGGGTATGCCTGGGTCCTCAAGGAGGCCTGGGTTAACATCCGGATAAAAATGGGGCATTTTAAGACCATAGCTTTGTGGGTATTGTCAGGGACCCTCATCCGACTCGGGAGGCGTCAGGTTGTGGAGAATGTCAAAGGCACGTTAGTTTGTGGGGAAACGTGTGAATCGATAACCCTTTTCTATTCAAGACCTCCTTTTAGTGGGATGCAATTATCGATTACCGTTGCCAAAGCCCTTCTCGACTGCGAACATTCATAAGTCATCAAAATCCCATCGTTTGGAGGTCGGTTACTGCAGAGACGGAAGCCGTTCTTCAAGCTTCAGTGCTTACAACGCTGTGTCATCGAAAAGCATTTCCCCTCGCTCGACACAAAGGTAGGTTTAAGTTTGCCCGTTACACCCGGAGTTCTGTGTCGATTGTGTACCTTAGAGTTTGGCAGATGTCGTGGCGTTTGAACTAGCAATTGACTTATCCCCGCATTCGCACAGTCAAGCGAAAGCCCAAAACAACAAGGCTTTCGAATTTACGGTCTCCGTGAGGGAACACTTCGACATTAATGAGACCAAACGTTGACTCTTATTGAAATCGAAGTAACGCACAAAGAGACCCACCCATAGAGCACCTTTCTAGTGCCTCAGTTCGCAAAGTGGTATGCGCAAAACCGGTCGGATCCGCCGTTAGCATTCTTATCAGTAAGACCCGCACTTGCGTCAGACATTATACTTAGGAGGATTTGTTCGAATGGTTCTAGATCAGGAAGGGACGAGCGAGGCTCAACATCGGGACTCACCATGACCGGAAAGGGCGAGTCTACATCATATTGTAAGGTCGAGAGTAAGAATACCAGATAAAGCCGAACGATGGAAAAACATGAGGTAGGTTTGGATGAAGGAGATATGAGAATTATCACAGCGGGATGCTTCAATCATGCACTAGAAGCGATACGTCTGTCATCGGCGGTGGCAAAAGACAATGAGGCCCTGCCGGTGTTACTGTGGCCCACTGTGAGCCCTGGAGCGCTGGAGATCATGGGGGACGAGTGAGAACTGAAGACGCTTAAGACTAACTGGTTGAAGATGGATACTTCTCCACGGCCATGTGACCGACCTATGTCGGTGACTTGGCTAGCCGGCTTTACTAACACAGAAAAACTCTCTCTGTGTACTTATCGGGGACGACGTCGAATCCAACTTTGGGTGTAGTAGTATACACGACTTCCTGTTGGGTTTTTCAAGCTGGACTAACCAGGCTAGAGGCGCGTTTTGGAGGCATTTCAAGTTGAACTTACCAATTTCTGCCAGCTGCGTTGACTTCTCGCGGTCGAATCTGGCAAATTTATCTTGTGTTGAAAACTTTTTTGCTCTTACCCTCGAAAATTGGAGGTATAAACAGCAGCTCCACTGGCAGTGCCATGTTTCGAACGAAGAACGACTTGCCCCACTTACAAGGTGCCCTTGTTGCATGGATGAAAGGAGCCCATGTCGCTTGGGTTCGGTTCACTGCGGAGTTCGCGACCAAATCACGGAAGAAGAACGTCAACCGGCCTTCATCCCACCGACGAATGATGCCAATGAAGGTGCATTTGGTTCCTACCGAAATCTCATGGCACGAAAATCACATCTCGACCTTCAAAGTTTCAATGGCCAGTTCATGTATCAACATAATGACACTCAAGCTTCTATGGACTGTCACTTGAACACAAAGGAAACATGCACGGGAAATTGATGCCAGTCACAAAGACCAGGCCAGGAGGAAGAAACAAATTGAGGCTGATGAGAAAGTGGTTATAGAACATCGGGAGAAGGAGCTGAAAATGATTGAGAAGGAAACAGCAAGACAGGTGGTATTGGATCAAATGGAGTCGGTGTTAGCGGACAAGGAAATTAAAACTCCTTGAAAGGTAAAAAGCTTGAAAACTTGCAACTCAATTACTAAAACGGGTAAAGGACACCCAGGTCCCGGCCAAGGATACAAAAAGTGTGGCGAAGAAGAGGGAGGCTGTCATTCAGGCTGCGGAGAGGTACAGATGCTCAGGCTCATTGTCGATGTTACACAGGGAGACTGAATGACTCATTTTACCTGTCGGATGCGGTGAAGAATAAACTGTGCTTGTAGTATAGTAGAGATTTTATTTCTATGATAGTTATCAATATTCACGGCACATCAGATATGTTTAGAGGCCCAAAATATCCGTCGGTAAGGGTCGAAAGTCCATGGGGAATAAGATTTAAACTTGTATTGGGTGTATCCAGCTCTCTCAAGCTCTTTCAAGTAATCCCTGGTTGTTGTTTTCAGTGGCTCACTGTAATTGTAGGAACCACAGGGGACGGTTTAGCTGTCATCTCCCATTTGTCATCTGTTGTTTATTTCAAATTAAGCTTAGATGTTCACTGAGTCTGTTCTAAGATGACGAACGGGAGATGACAGAAAAACTGAACTCCTGAGAAGAAGCATCAGTCAAAACTAATGATGAGTCTTTGAAGCATTGATACTACTCAGAAAATCCATATCACAATGACTCTATGTTCTGATTTTGATGTCTGACTTGTGGTAGTTGTGGAGTCGTCAGACCAAATTAAATGGATTGGCATTGGCTTTGCATAACATACTAAGGGTGATCTATAGATTTATATAAGTCTGTTCAACCTCCTCTTTATTGCATCTCCACATTTCTACCAACAATCCTCCACAACAACTTAACTGTAATGGAAAAGGCAGTTGCAATTGATGATGGAGTTCAGATAGGAATAGTTGTTTTTCAGATTGTGTTGACATTGATGACAGGTGAGCTTACAGCAGAGAAACTGGAACATGCTTAACACATTTGACAGAGGATGCATTTGGTGGATTACCTGTGAGGCCAATACAGATACTTCTCTGCATACTGAGCACTAATCAAGAAGTATTAGTACTGAGTCTGCATTGCTATATGCAGGGGCAATGTTAGTAACAGTTGTACTTGAACACCTAGTATGGGATCCCAAGAGAACTGGCGTTATTCCTTTTGATATTTCAGTTCTTCCATACCTGATGTCTGTAAGCCCTGACCTGCCCCACAACATTTGTATATGATATATTCTAAACCTATTTCCCTAGGCTCTGGCTCCTACAATGGTGATTGCCTGAGTAGCATATGGCAAATCTGTGGATAGTGTTCAGCAGACACTTTCTACTTTCCATATTGCTGATTTCCAGGATAGCCAACAAAGATCAGCTATGGAAAGGCAGTCTACACAAACACACCATGCTACTGAGGATAAGTCAGGGGTGTCATCCAATTCAGCAACAGCTAAGAGTGAAATCATGGACAACAAACACAATGTGGTAGTTTAACTCTCCTTTTTCCATACTATTTCTTTTGCCACTGGATTACTATTAATTGTTGTGTGTTGGAAATATGACCTTGACATCCAGCCACTTCAAATTCTCTTTACTTCCATCTGACTCCCAGTTGATACCTGCTTCATATTTGCATCCACTTGATACATGTCAGATAGTATTTCAGACTCAATTACTGTCACGAAGTGTGTACTATTCTTATTTTCCTATGGTCTCTTTTCCTTTCACTACGATACACAACATTATTCCCGTTTCATCTCTTGATTCTATC
>MU127802.1:384659-426111 GCA_014904975.1 Marasmius fiardii PR-910 | reverse complement strand
AGCCTCAGCTCCAGTCTCTGTGTGTTTGCTACTGGCGCTTCACCACATTAGGTCAAGATCCTCTACTGCACAGGCACCCTTCCAATAAGGCTGTCTCTGCAGGCCGTACCATTCCACCACGTCTCCGACATTCAGCACATCAAGACCTGACTCTGAAGAAGAATCCGAACAGGAGAAAACTGACTGCTCCGCACTACCACACACATACGACGTTACCAACAACGAACACGTACACCTGACCACAGACAGAGAGTGGGCCAGTTGTGACCAGAACCAGTGCCTGAACGCACTTGCAAACTCTATCTCCGAACTGCACAACTTAACCGACAACGACGGTAGTGTTCTTGAATTTGACCGCTTCATCCCAGTACTCCCACTGTTACCACCATCCCCACTCCCAGTCTGCCCAGTTACCCCCAGTTTACCCAGAACCCCTGGACACTCTAGGCCCGGGTTCCACGTTGGTCGATACTCTAGACCCATATCAAATCCTGCATTACGTACTTCCCCCACAGCTTCTCCCGCACCAGCACCACTACCTGTACCTTGTGAACCCTCCTTATCCCCATCCATTCCTGTCATCAGTTCCAGGACCATCTTCTCCACACCAAATCCCATTACCACCCCCAGAACCCCAGCTCCAGTACCACAACCGCCCACTCCACCCCCAATCATGAATAACGAGCAACTCACCCATCTCTTAGAGGGCCTAAACACTGTCACCAATGCCCTGCTAACACAGACAACTTGATCAAAGGACGTTATCAGCAAACCTGAAGCGTTCAAGGGAGAAAAAGGCCACAACACCCAACGATGGCTCAATCAGTTCAACAACTGGGCTAGGGAGCAGTCTGACTTGGTCCAAAATGATCTGAAAAAGATCTGAGCGGCCCTCAACCTGATGACTTCCAAGGCCAGTGACTGGGCGAACCAGTTCCTGGCCAAGTCAAATGATCCCACCAACACCGATCCAATCTTCAATGGCAGATGGGCTGATTTTACCACCACTTTCAGAGGCCACTTTTCCTCTATCGATGAGGAGAAGCAGGCATTGGCCGATCTCAGGGTCCTGAGGCAAGGACAGAATGAATCCATCTCCGACTATGCCCAGACATTCACAGAGCTGGCCAGTCTCACCAAGCTTTCAGACTACGACCAGCGGCAATATTTCGTAGAGGGACTCACATTGGAGATGCGAAAGTTGGTAGGATTGGCAGCAGCAGTTGCTACAACAGAGCCGAGGGACCTTAGTGAACTCATTGCTAGGGTGAACAAGCTGGACATTAGCATTAACAATCCGGCCCTGAACATTGGACGAGGAGGTGCTCGAGCACAGGCTAGTGGTGGAGGAGGAAGAAAGGAGAGAGGGGGAGGACTAGCTGGAAGAGGTTGCCAACGGATTGCTGTGACTAACACAGAAGAGCACTTCTCGCTCTTCAACGAGGAAGGGGGGAGTCACCGTTCTCTGAACGACTCCATGACCACCATCGCGTCTACCTCATCCCTGGCACCCAGCAACCTGACAGCAGCTCTAGATGGTCAGAGACAGCTCACTGCCCAGATTGCTCAGCTTAACAGCCTTCTGGCTGGCCTCAGCTCCGTTGTCAACAAGCTGCAGGGTTTTTAGGAAGGACACCCATCTCAGCCGCAACGAGAGCGTCCTGGAAGTCAAATGTAGTATGTCCATCTTTGAACTATGATTCTGTATCCTCATGTACCATAAACACGACTTACGAATGTACACCTGCTTCATCACATCTCTGAGTATGCATGAAGATCGAGAATGGGAGATTACAAACGACAGTGGCAGCTATGGTGGATAGTGGAGCAACAGGCTTGTTCATGAGCAGGAGATTCGCAGAAGAGAAAAATTTACGGAAACTTCAGTTAAAGAAGCCTATACAAGTGTTCAACATCGACGGTACCCTTAATCAGGCTGGCAGTATACAAGAGTTTGCACAGCTGGCGATAACGATAGATGGACACAAACACTGGGTGGATTTTCTGATCACGGATCTAGGCAAGGAGGATGTAATATTGGGGTTACCCTGGCTAAGGCAGCTGAATCCAGATGTAGACTGGTCGAGAGGACTGCTATCGATTAGGACCCACAGAGTAACGATAGAGGACGTACCAGATAGAGAAGGGGAAGCCATTGGTGGGACGACTCTTGGTGAAGGGGTACTAGAGGACACTCGAGACGACACAGTAAAGGAAACCCCGCACCAGGACGATGGACGTAAAGGGCAGGAGGAAACAGTACTGGAAGAAGAGGAAAAACAACCACGACTCTGCATTCTCAAGGCCAACTGAGCACTTCGTCAGACCTGGTTGAGGCAGGGAATCACTAAGGATGTGAAGGAACAGGTCTGGATCGCAGCAGGATATACTTACTCCCAACAACTCGCAGAAGCAGCACAGAAACTCAAACCGAAAAAGAAGTTTGAGGAGATGGTCCCTGAGCATTATCAGGAGTACAGCAAGGTCTTTTCAGAATGGGAATCAGAGCGGTTGCCGGCACACAAGCCATGGGATCATGCCATCGAGTTCACTCCTGGGGCTCCAGAGTCGCTCCGTACAAAAATTTACCCCATGTCCCCGGTAGAACAGGAAGAACTGGACCAATTTATTGAGGAGAACCTACGGAAAGGGTACATTTGACCTTCCAAATCGCCCATGGCATCTCCAGTGTTCTTTGTAAAGAAGAAAGACAGAAAACTACGGTTCGTACAGGATTATCGGCGACTCAACGAGTTTACAGTCAAAAACTGGACACCACTCCCACTAGTATCAGACATCATCAACCAACTCTGCAATGCGAAATACTTCACCAAGTTTGATGTAAGGTGGGGTTACAACAACATATGGATCAAGGAGGGAGATGAATGGAAGGCAGGGTTTGCAACAAATAGAGGGCTATTCGAGCCAACGGTCATGTTCTTCGGTCTTACCAACTCTCCGGCTACATTCCAGTCCTTGATGAACCTCATCTTTGCGGATCTTATTGTGGCAGGGAAGGTAGCAGTATACCTGGATGACATCTTGATTTTCAGTTCAGACTTATCGGAACACTGTCACATGGTTAAAGAAGTTCTCAAACAGCTCCAGCAGAACGACCTGTATCTCCGACCCAAGAAGTGCGAGTTCGAGAAGATGGAAGTGGAATACCTGGGTTTGCTGATAAGTGAGGGGAGAGTACGGATGGATCTGGTGAAAGTAGCTGCAGTACGAGATTGGGCAACACCGAAATCAGTACGCAATGTTTGTGGGTTCTTAGGATTCGCCAATTTCTACAGATGCTTCATCCAGGATTTCTTGAAGATCGCATGCCCACTCAATAACTTAACATGCAAGGATGTCCAGTTTGATTGGGGAACACAGCAACAGGCAGCATTCGAAGAACTATGGACGGCATTTGTTTCTGCACCTATTCTTGCCCTATAGGATCCAGATAAACTGACTCAGATAGAGGTGGATGCTTCTGGTTATGCTACAGGGGGGGCCCTTATGCAGCAGCAGGAGGACGGTACATGGCACCCAGTGGCATATTGCTCAGCTTTGATGCAACTGGCAGAGAGAAATTATCAGATCTATGACAGGGAAATGTTGGCAATCATAGAGGCCCTGAAGGACTGGTGCTATTTCTTAGAGGGTCTCTGTGATGAGTTCGAAATTATCTCCAATCACAGTAATTTGGAATATTGGCAAACTGCACAGGACCTTACACGATGCCAAGCTCGCTGGTCCCTCTACTTATCCCGGTTCAACTTCCAGCTGGTTCATCGTGCAGGGAAAAGTAACACTCAGGCTGACGCACTATCACAGATGCCACATCATCGCGTCCAGGATCATGAGGACAATCGGCAACAGATCGTGCTTTCGCCTGACCGGTTTCACAGGATAGCTGCTTTCACCCTGGTTAACCCACTGGAGGAACGGATTCATTGAGCATCAGAGAGAGAAGTGGAAGTGTTAGAAGGATTGAAGAAGCTGAAGGAGGGAGGCCTGAGGAGATTAGCAAACGGATTACTGGAATGGGAGGAGGACAATGGTTTGGTGTATCACCATGGCAGAGTCTACGTACCTCCAGACAAGAAACTGCGACGAGACGTGCTTCAACAGTGCCATGATTCCCCATCGGCAGGACACCCAGGACTCCATGCAACTTATGACTTGGTGACGTCTCACTTTTGGTGGCCAACAATACAGTCGTTCACGGAGAAGTATGTGGAGGGGTGCAACACCTGTGCACGGAAGAAGTTACAGCGGCACCCACGGGCGGTAACCCATCCACTGGACGTACCAACGGGGATCTGGGAGGAGGTAGGAGTAGACCTGATCACACAATTGCCGAAGTCGGATGGGTACGATGCCATCTTGGTCTGTACGGACTTATTCAGCAAGCAGATTCATGCTATCCCCTGCATGACCAGCATCACTGCGGAAGAGGTAGCAGACCTCTACTATTGAGAGATCTTCTGACTTCACGGGCTGCCATTATGCTTTGTATCAGATTGTGGTCCCCAATTTGCAGTGATGGTTATGAGGAAACTCCTCAAGCAACTGGGTATCAAGAGCAATTTGACATCTGGATATCACCCACAGGCAAATGGACAGACAGAGCACGCCAATCAAGAGGTGGAGAAGTACCTTTGACTATATGTGGGGAGGAGGCAGACGGATTGGGCAAAACACCTTCCAATGGCAGAGTTCGTCATCAACTCTAAGACCCACTCCACACACAATCTCTCTCCATTTGAGGCAGTATATGGATACCAACCTTTATTCAACATCCCAGTGGGACAGCATGCAGGACGAAAAGACATAGATGAGTGGATTGAAGTGTTGAAGGAACTGTGGAAGGACACTCAGGCAGCATTGGAAATGGTGAAGAAGGAGCAGAAGGCAGCATATGAGAGGGGAAAGAAGGGAGCTCACGTGTTCAAGGTTGGGGAGTACATGTGGTTGGACACCAAAGACATCAACCTGAAGACACCAAGCTGCAAGCTTTCAGATCGACAGCTGGGGCCGTTCAAAGTATTGGAATGTGTAGGAGACCTGGACTATCGCTTGAAGCTTCCTTGGGGGTGACATCAAATTCATCCAGTCTTCCATGTCGACAAACTTTCTCCCTGGCATGGCAATGATATCAATGGAGAACGACCATCGCAACCAGGACCAATAGAGTTAGAGGAGGACAGAGCAGTAGGGGAGTATGATGTGGAACAGATTCTCAATAGTAGAATCCACTGAGGAAAGTTACAGTACGAGGTAAAGTGGGAAGGCTGGGATGAAGGACACATCTCCTGGGAACCAGCAGAAAATGTGAAGAATGCTCAGGAACTGGTGGAGGAATTCCATGCAGAACATCTGGACGCTGTGGGGGAGTCAGATATACTGATGCCAAAGAAGAAGAAAAAGTCAAAGCAATAACCATCGAGGACAATGGTCTTAGAAGGGGGGTAATGTCACAAAGTGTGTACTATTTTCTTTATTCTCCTATGGTCTCTTTTCCTTTCACTACGATACACAACATCATCCCCATTTCATCTCTTGATTCTATCTTTATTCCACTGCTTTCCGTTACCTTCCGTGATGTTCTATCAGTTTCCGCATGATACCAGGTCACGACATCATAGGTCACATGCCAGGTAGTATATATAGGACGACTTGTCACCTAGTCCCCCATCTTGACCTCTTTGTCATTGGGACTAGGTGTGTATTTGTACTCTGTAGAATACTGGGCTGTATTGATCATCTTTGTCATTGGGACTAGTTGTTGACTTTCGAGCCTCAGCTCCAGTCTCTGTGTGTTTGCTACCAGCGCTTCACCACAATTACCTGGTTACTTTTGGTCTGGACACTACTATTTAAGTAGTAGATAATCAATGTATAGAGGGAATGGACTATGATGAATCTGACTACTACCTATCTGCCAAAGTCTAGATGTTTTCCCTGGATGGGAACTGGTTTCCTTACTGCTTGATACCAATTCAGAAACCACATTTGCTATTGAGTGTCCCCTTCTACATTTAATGTTTATGCAGTGTGAGGATACAAAAAGTTACATCAAAATTTTACCTGGATGCTACTGTCACAAAAAGTGACCATGGCCCACATCAATGAGTTGGGCAGTGATAGGGTATGCAATGACTTTATATAGCAAGTCCCACAATGATTGCTGAAGCAATCCCTTTTGGCACAGTGGTCTACATCACCTGGGACTGGTTTTGTGATAGCTACCTGAGCCTTACCAGAGGTCTGGATGTTGACTGAGGCCAACAGGGAGGTTATGAGAGTTTGAGATCAGGATGAAAAGACAGTCCTGGAATAGGTCAGTGACATCAACAGACTACAATCTAAGGGGTCAGGAAGCCTCTCAACACATGCAATTAATCTTGGAAGATATGATGATATCCTCTGGAATGGAAACAGTTGCAATACAAGTATACAGTGGCAGTCAGTAAATGCCCTCTTGTGTCTTTAAGATCTCTTGACTTATCTTGAGTCTTTCCTCTGTGGTCTGATTTAGTATTCTCTGTGTAGGAGATTATTAACCCTCAGTCCCTGCTTTGAAGTGATCAGTCATTTCTGTGATTGCTGTAGTAGTATCTAACTTACTATAGTAGTTGCTGTGTCTTGTACTGTTGGCTGAACAGTATTCATTTTGCTCCACAATCCCCCAGTGTTGTCAGTGTTAGTGCTGGAAAGTCACTAAATAAGACTTGAAATCTCATTTGTTGAGTGCAGTAATTCTAGATTGTATAGCTCTTTTTAGTGCTGACATCTGGGGCCCTCAAAGTTTGATGTCTGTGTTGCATCATAGAGGTGTATATGGAACTTATCCAAGTGTACTGAGAACCAAGTGAGTACAACCTGAGGTGTGTATAGGAAAGTTCTGGAGAGACTAACCATGTATAAGACTCTGAATACATTGTGATGTGATTGCTATCTATGGAATATTAAGGGACCTGTACTTACAGTAAGAGCTACTGAGGTACACATTACACTATCTGAAGGGTTACAAAGGCCCATAAGTTCTCTGTAGGTCAACGAAGCCTACCTGTTTTCATTTACGTTATGTTCAGAGTCCACTGTAGGACATCTTTGACTCAGTCACAAGGCTCAAATTGTAAGCACAAGGTTACCTGTCATGAACTAGTTCATTGCCCTTTGATGTCACTCCATAACATGAAACAATACTCTGCCCTCTCACTATTGGGTGCTATGCATTAGTAGACAGATATTCATTAGCTCATTGATAGAATACATACAGAACATTCTAGATACTGAAGCTGGAGGTGCAAGAGCCTGAGTGTAGACTATAGCTAAATCAATCTATCCTATCCCTGATTTCTACCAGAACCAACTTACCTGTATTTTTCTGAGGCTGCAGAAGATAGTAGTAATGATTGATTAGTTCTCCTGTCCTCAAGGATTGATCAGTATATTTAGTTTGCCCAAGAGATTAGACTACTCTTCCACACCTCAACTATTCTTATGGTTCTCTCACTTGTGCCTCTACCACTGTGAACCACACCAATGAATGAAGTCAATGTAACCCACTTTTGTAACTTTCCCACTTCCTGTTCAATATTGACAGGACCACGAGGATTATATATATTACAAACAATCATTTGTGGGTACATTAAACTAAATTTATCAGCTTATATGATTCTACAGCATCGTAATTGAACTAAGACCTGCACTTTTCTCAGATGCCAATACTTCTACTACGCTGGGTAGGCTATGAGCCTACCCTCGTGTGTACCAGCTCATGTTCAGTGTGATTTGTAATCTTTTTGAACAGACATTTGACATTCTTGATTTTTAATCTCTTACGGTACTCGGTAGCTTGCCCGTGTGCTTGGCATCGCGCTGGGTTCGGTGAGTGGACGCGAAGCCCATTACTGTTCACATTCAGCCTGTGCTCCCCGAAGTTTGTGGGTTGTGAAACTCGGCGCTACCGGCCGTGCGGTTGCGTAAGTACCGCCACCACGCGGATCCTCCTTGCGTTTGCTTGGCAGATCCTGATTCTTTCGGGCATGATCTGGTTTTGGTTTGAGATTTAAGTCACCGTCATAGCAGCCAACCGAGAATATTCGTTGAATGTGACATTAATTAGTACTAGATGAAGTTCAACGAAATTTTGGCTCGTCTCACTTCATTCCGGATGATTATCACCACTACCGGGTGGAGGTAATCTGAAACGGATTCCATATTCGGGACGCCATGGAGCATCAGCGGGACTCTTCCGAGCAATTATAATTCAATTTTTTCACACGTGTCAAAGTGGGGGAAGCGTGGATCCATCTACAATAGAATTTGAGACGAGTGGAATGTATGGCATGTGTATCCGTTATACAAACGCTCTAGGTGACCGGGAAAATTGGGGGTGCTTGGCAAATCGTTAACTTAAATAAAGCTTCTTCCAGAGTGAACGCGTCTACTCGTCTCAGTTGTTTCTCCTCATGCAAAGCCTCTCAAGGATAGAGAGTGCAGTCAGTTTGACCCTCGAATAATTTCTGAACGTATTGTTAGAAGAAATGTCTAAAAAAAAAACCAACGTTTTGTGGCGTTGCATTAGGATTGCGTGACCGGTGGCGTCTAGTTCTCGAGAAGTCTCGCTTTGAGCCTGAGCCACATCCACGTATGTCATTAATAATTATGCATTATGCACCCTCGGACGCCAAGTAAAACGAGGTCATGTCAGAGAGATAAGGGCAGTCTATATGAAGTAAATTGTGGCGAGGGAGCCACGGAAAAGCTGTAGAGATAAGAGCCCTGGAGTGTGAAGAACTAAATTTAGCGGGAGGAAGGAAGTACCCTGAATACGAGCCCCAATAACTTGACTGAGGAGTAGAAGCCTGCAGTGGAGAATCTGGCTCCCCGACGGCGATTCAAGGCGCTGGGGTAACGCCCAGATCATGTGATTTGTGCCGATGTGACATGCAATAACGCCGTTACTATTAGGCGCAGCCGCATTTGGGTTTGCCAGAGTTTGCCTCCATATCCTAAGTTCCATCTTGTTCCACCATCGACAAGGACAGAAATTCACCCAGAACGTCCTACAGAGCGCGTTAGTGAGCAAAAGGGAAGGCAAAATCAAGCGAACAAGGCATTATTGAGTTAGTGGAGTATCAGTACGTCCGACATACTCACGGATTCTTACCACTTTTGTGCTTATCTCTAGCCACTGACTTAACGAATGCTTATCTTTTTTCAGGCCAAAAAAAAAAAAACATTTGACCAGTTCCCGAAATATACTCACCTCCGAATTCAACAAAAAAATGCCATATCATGATAACGGGAAAGGTGCGAAGGCGGGCGGAGCAGGCTCGCAACACGCGAAGACCACGAACGCCCACCCCAGTACCAAGAATTCAAGTTATAAATCCCATTCTTCCGGGAGCGTTGATCACCCATACTACTACGATCAAGCAGATTACGGCTCTGGCTCGTCTCCGAATTCAGCTTCTGCTTCAATCATGACAGAAGACGAAGAAGATTGGGAAGATTATGTTAAGGGAGGTTATCATCCCGTTAAGATTGGGGACGAGTTTAGGTATGTAAACGTTCCGTTTAGACAACACACTTGCCGAATTTCCCTTCAGCGAAGGAAGATACGTTGTGGTGAGAAAGCTCGGATGGGGTCACTTCAGTACCGTTTGGCTGGCTCAGGATACAAAGTAAGTCAACCTTTATAGACTTTCTCTCTCGCCCCTTTCATTTCGAGGCTATTCGGCTTTGCTATGCATTCTACCACGCCCATTCATTTCTTATCTGGACAAGGGGACGCCCAATTTTACCTTTGTTCCACCGAGCTGCCTCCCTTATCTGTTATCTGCCGTTTCTTACGAGACTCTCAGATTAGACCGGCATGTAGCCCTGAAGGTCGTCAAGTCAGCCCCACGATACACCGAGACTGCCTTGGACGAGATCAAGGTTGCTTCCCTTTCTTCCCCGCCCCTCCGCTTTGCCCTGTTAACTCTGGCGTTAGCTTCTTCAACGGCTCATCACTTCATCTACACCACCTTCCCCTTCCTCCCCTACGCCTAGTCCGTCTCTGACTCATCCTGGGCGTTCTCATGTCATCTCGTTCCTCGACCATTTCCGTCACAAAGGACCCAACGGAACCCATGTCTGTATGGTGTTCGAGGTTTTAGGAGAGAACTTGCTGGGTCTGGTTAGACGATTTCAAGTCAGTGAAGACAGTCGAATCATGTTGACGCCAAACATTAACGAATCTCTTTCAGACGCGGGGTGTGCCTATACCTCTCATTAAGCAGATCGCCAAACAAGTCTTACTAGGCTTGGATTACATGCATCGTTGTTGCGGGGTGATACATACAGGTCAGCCGCCGCCGCGTCACTCGTACCATCCAATGCTTTTTTCATTCATACCTTTGTTCCCTTTTTACAGACCTCAAACCCGAAAACGTGCTCATAGCCATCGACAACGTCGAAGATATCATTCGGGCTGAGTTGGAGAACACGAAGTTAACCGGAGTTCCCCCTTCTGCTGGCCGTGGAGGCAACCAAACACCCCGCAACCCTTCTGCTTCGTCGTTCATAACGGGCAGTCAGCCGCTACCTAGTCCGAGCTCAAGTTATGGAAGCTTGAGAAGTTTGGTGGTGGGGAGTCCGGGAGGCGGTGGTTTGATTGCGAGTCCTTCAAGTGGCGTGATGGACAAGTTTAGTTTTGGGATGACACCTATGAGCGTTGGTCAGTCCTCTACCTCGATGACGACGAAAGAGGTCGAAGGGATGGCGGAAGCTGTTGGAAGTGTTTCGATTAGGGGGGATAGTGGTAGCAGAGAGAAAGGGAAGGGTAGAGGAAAGGGTAAAGGTGGTGGAGATGAGCCGGAGGAAGAGGGTATCATCTTTGGAAAGAAGGCTACACATTCGTCGAGCTCAAGATCGGGTCAGAGCCTGTTGAGTCAACAAGCACCTGGTACAGTTTTTTTTTCTTGTGTTCTTGATCGGGTGAACCGCTGGAGAACTAAATACCATCTTTTTTTCTTGATAGCCACGCAGCCCCCGTCACAACAGACTGCTAACCCTGAGGAGCTTGAGGGGTGGAACGAGAGGATAACAGTAAAGATTGCTGATTTAGGGAATGGTGCGTTTGTGGCTCATCTCTCGTATTCGAAGCCTTTTAATGCCTTCCCGCAGCTACATGGACGGAACACCATTTCACTGACGACATTCAGACGCGGCAGTATCGCTCTCCGGAAGTCATCTTAGGGTCCAAGTGGGGACCCAGTGTGGATGTTTGGAGTGTTGCTTGTGTCGTACGTTTCTTCCGTCGTCCAGTTGTTTTCACTGAATGTTAAATCTTGATGTCTTCTTTCGTGCAGATCTTTGAGTTGATGACCGGTGGCGATTACCTCTTCGATCCCGCTTCTGGATCGAGGTATTCCAAAGACGATGATCATATCGCGCAGGTATGATAGTCAGTTCTTTGAGAGTATGCCGAAGCTGACTAGGTCGCCAGATCATAGAACTGATGGGTCCGATACCACCCAGCATAGCGTTGATGGGCAAATATAGCAGCGAGTTTTTTACACGTAAAGGAGAGCTTCGACACATCCAGAAACTACGGTTCTGGCCTCTAGACGCTGTATTACACGACAAGTATCTTTTTCCAAAACCAGCAGCAGAAATGTTGGCGTCTTTTTTGAATCCAATGTTACGGTTGGATCCGGGGAAGAGGGCGAGAGCTGGAGATATGGTTGGTCATCGATGGTTGGAAGGGGTGGTTGTCAAAGGGGAAGAAGATGTCGCCGCCAGGATGCAGCAGCAAACACGAACTAGAGAAGCTCAGGAGGAGGAAGGAGGGGGTGGTAAAATTGCAGAGAGGGATGATACGATGATGGTTACAGAGACGGCTCAGGCTGTTTCCGCCGTAAGCGAAGCTGACGCGTTGAAGACGGTCGAAGATATTGCCCCAATTCCGGAGGAAGAGGAGGAAGAGGAACCGTTGGATGAAGCAGGGCCACCTGAGTTCAGCGAGGCCCCTTCGACTTCGGATGTTCAGCAGTCTCCCAAATCGCCTGAACTCAGTATGGAACCAGCGGCTTTAGATTTCCAGGAGCCTCCTGGACCGCTTGAATTCAGTGTGGACCCGGCTTTGGATGTCCAACAACAGCCTTCTGAATTGTCTCAATTCAGCATGGACCCATCGGCCTCGGACGTGCAGGAGCCTTCTGAACCGCCTGGGTTCAGGGAAGACCTCTCAGTTTCGGATGTTCAACAGCCTCCTGAACCGCCTGAATCCAGTGAAGGCCCTCCCGCTTTGGACATAGAGCAGCCTCCTGAACCATCTGAGCCCGATCCTCCTCGTGCGCCCTCCCCCGCTGCTACTCCTCCCTCTGAACAATCTACCCGAGGCAAAGGCGGTGCAGGGGCTAATAAAGGTAATAGAGGAGGAGCTAAAGGGAAGGGAAATAAAGGCGGGCGTGGTGGGAAGAGGTGATGATTCAGTTGGTGTTTTTGGTCGATGCCTCATCTCATTTCTGCTGGTATGACATTTCATGGTTTCTACCTTTTATTTAACCTTCAAGGATGGGAATAATATACCCCTTCGTCGTTAATCCTCAAGGTAGCATATCTTACACTCTCGAATGTTTCCATATCTAGATACCGCTTTGATCATGTTTTTCTACAGTGCAATCACGCATTATTCTGTTGTACGGTTCAGTGTTCTTTACGTCGTTACTGCTTTCTTACCATGGCCTTTATGACGGTACCCTTTCTTGTCAAGATCTAGAGCGCTGCCAGCTCGGGAGGTGGACGTACACTCGTAGCTTAAAGAGACAGATAGTCGCGGGATTAATCTCAAGCTTCGAGTTTCAATTTAAAGACTCAGCTTGAGTAAACTTCGTATTTGGGGGGGAGGAGCGGCGGGCGACGAGTGCCTGAGGGTCACAAAAGGTCACAGAGGGCCGGTCACCAGTGAGAGAGTCACACCTCGTTGACATTTTGTCCAAAACCTCCATCTGCGTAGGACCGATGCTGCACCCTGGGTCATCCAAGCTAGAACACCGAAAGAACTACCTTGCGCCACACCCCCCGCTTGACGACTAACTCCAGCTTAGAAATCCTTCTTTTGTCTGACTGTCACCCCTCAAACCCGAAAATCAAAGTCCACTCTTTTGAAGTATAAAACATTTGGAACGGAAGTCAAAAGCTATAGCCTGCTCAGTGCATTATTTCTTCAACGTTGATGTCTGCAGTGCGTACGTGTACCCACCTTATAAATGAGGTAGAGCCAAGTCCTCACGACGGAGCTCATTCTTTACAAAATTTCGGTGCCAATCCTTTTTCGCGTTAGCTAATATCAAGATTCCTCAGTGCAAGGTTACCCCGAACCTCTATCATATATCACAGGATCCCGGTAGTATCCCTACCCTGAGGTGACTTCAGATACGTCAAACCTCTCAAGTTCTGTCAATGAGCGGGGTAAGACGTATTATTCTGCTTATGATTTTCTACGGGCATTTCCTGACAGTTCTACGGCCACGAGTTGATATCTTGGAACAGATAGGCAAACCAAGGTTCAACGCGACGAACGTTGGTGGCACTACCCTGAAATGTGGTGAGTTTCAGGTCGCACTACAGACGGATGTAACGGATCTAATAACGGTTCTTCAATGAAAGGCTTTATGTATACCGTGGACCACTTCTGTCCTTAGGCAACGCTCGCACGGTCTTGAATCATTGATACCGCAATCACTTTTCTGCATCAACCAGTGGCGCATCCAATGATGTAGACGTGGTCTAAAGAGATCTAAGCAAGGTACCAAGATATTGATCTCTCGATAAATAGTCGATTAAGCTCATGGCGTTACAGTTGCCAGTATACGCTCCTTATTCATTTGGGCTCATCTCTTACATTTTGCTCTTTCTCATATCCTAAATAATGCGAGCGCCATCTCATTAACCATTTTTCATGTTGAGCCCTTACTACAGGTATTACTTCCAGCTGAAACTCAACGCCGGCCGTGAAAGACTCGTTCTCAGGTACAAACACTTGATTATTCCTCTCGACTGATTATCATATCTTGACCATGATTGGATCCTACACTTGTTGTCTTGGCTCCTGGGTCTTGTTTATCCTTTCGAGTTGCATTTATCAAAAGTTGTTCCTTGCGATCACGGGAATAGGTATTTTGAATTGTCCACCTGTTCAGTTTACTTCGCAGCCGTGGTGAGAAGCATGGTCTCAAGTCTGTCAACATGGTTCTGATTTTACCGACAGGTGTGCTGTCGCCCTCAAATCTCACGAAATATCACATCGCCAGCCGCACTGAAGTCGTCTTATGTCCGATACTACAGTAAAGAACTGAGTTCCCACCGTTCTTGCCAAAAACATCTTGAGTCCTCTTATGCCCGATGTTAGGGCGGCGCGACCTCCCTTCCTTCTCGCTTGTCTTTCCTAACATCTATTCGACTGGGAGCTGCTTCATCTCCGGCGCCACTTCGAAAATGGGTATACACTTCAATTTCATGTTGTTTCTTGGGTTTACGCTGCCTGTGCTGGTGCGAACCTTCACTTTTACCGTGGATACCCAGCCTTCACAATGTGATCTTTTGTCGATCTCATGGGCCGGTGAGCACAACATGCATTTTTATTCCAATTCACACATCCCTCACTTCTCTTATCCAGGTGGTCAACCACCCTTCAGATTGATCGTTGTTATGGTGTGTACATGTTACTACTAGTGAATGTCTTGACCGCGTATTTACCGCACCTTCAAATTTGTAGCCCAACTTTGTAAATTTTAACTTCTCAATTCCCGATCAAAACTTCCAGTCAGATGTTGGAAGGGGGACATATAGAATACCTGCATTCCCGGTTCCTCAACAAACACAAATATTCTTCGCAATGTCGGATGCCAACGGACCCGTCAGCGGGGGTACTTCGAGCATCATGACGGTGGGTGCTTCTGTGAGCAGCCAGAACTGTGACACTTCCCTACCTGGTGTGTACTTCGCCTCCGGCGACGTTCAGATGCTAACGCTCCTGTCGCCGACCTTTAGCCAACGACTTTGTGTGGGCGTATAATGGACCACCGAGTGTGTGTGAAAACTTGATTTTCAATTATACAGGCCCGATAGCCCCCTTGACAATATTTGTCAGTGCTTTGTGAACCACTGTCGTCGCTGTCATTCATTTGACCCATACTTAGGCTCTTATACCTGGAGGATCGGATTCCTTTGTCCTTCCTTTTTCTCCTCCAGACGCTCCTGTTTTCCATTGGAAGGCTGCAATCAAAGCTCAGACTCAAGTAGCCTTTTCAATGATAGATTCGCAAGGCAGAAAGGGAGTTACTTGTCCGCTGCGAATTGTCGCTCCGTCCAACGACACTTCATGCTTGTCCAATGCTTTCCCCAACTCAACTTCCGTCAGCGGCTACCCTGGCCCCACGACTTCGGTCTCGGATGACGGTAGCCCCAATTCCCCGTCTGCTCAAAGGACAGCGCTCTCAACTGGGGGTATTATCGGAATAGCAATCGGAGGGGCTTCTTTCTTGGGGATTCTAGTGGCAGGACTGGTTTGCAGGAGAACTACTAAGAATAAGCGGTATTCTCCCCGATTGATCCCCGATGCCGACATTATATCACCGTTTTCAGTTAATAGTTCCGAGAACTATACCCCTTCAGGTGACGCGAGGTTGGGTAGAGGCAGAAAGCTCCCTGCGCAGCTGGATGTTATGGGGGAAGTGGCGGCTCCGACAGATCCACCCCCGAGTTATAGAGACCGAAGATCTGGGCTTATTGACTCTCCGTATCGACCTGCTATCTCGTTGGTGAATTCTCAACGGCGTTGACCTTGATTTTTTATCATTATTATTTATGATTGGTAGATTCAGTCTGCTATTGACGTTATATAGTATTAGTCAAAGGAATATACTATTGCGAAATTGGCTCTTTGGACTGCTCCGGGAATGTGTGGACGGATTTCGTCGACCCGAGATTTTCTTTCGCGTGAAATGCTTAATATAGCGAGGTGTCGGGGCGAAATTCACCTTAATATCGGAGCTTGTCATTTGTGAACCGTCGGGGCATATGATGGAGTCCGTAGAGCTCAATACCGTCGCGTTTGCGTTGACCGAAAATGCCGAAGCCACGTGCTGTCACTTGGGAGTCACATCTGGTAGCACTATTGCAAACCGGACAGGACTGCTGATATACGAGTTATGTCCGTGGATCACTTATACTCAGGAACAGTCGATGTTGGCTAAGGACAACAGCTGGGGCGTGAAGTAGAACCCAGACAATGACATATATTTCACTTTCTCTCAGCCACAACTTCATTGCTTGCCGCCTTGTTCCCCCTCAATTAAACTATTCCAAATGAATGGAGCAACATAATTAAGGAGAATTCAGGGCAAAAAGTAGTAAGGACAGAGGGGATAGACTAGAAGTTGGGAAATTGTACAGATGTGCCATTCAGTTGGTTATGAACTCTAATCAGTCAATTTGGCTTTCTGAGAATACGCTAAATACTGGCACCTATGGCAAAACACTTTCTTACAACTGTACCTCGACTTCATTCAAGCTCCTTTCTCATTTTCAGGGTGCTTGAGCAATCAGCTAACTGGATGGTCACAGACCACTTTCCCGAGGCTACTGGGCCATAGAAGGTAAGGTCCATCTCCCATTCATGCACTTGAGCATCCTGCATGCATGTTCAAGGTCAGATTATCCTTGAGTCGATAACTGGTCACTCTGGTGGAGGTTTTGGGCTTGAGAAGAGGGTAATTCAAATCTAAGGGATTGGAATCATGCCACCAACAACATGCTTGAAACAACTTTCCAACAGCCTTGAAGTGCACAAAGCTGCCTTAGATCTCTGTGTTATACTTCATAGACTAGGATTTGGTTCCTCCAAAGAACATTTTTTGTATTACAATCTTGAATCTCTTGTTGTACAATAATACTTGAAAATTATTTTGACTACAGACTATTTTGCTACACATGAGGGAAAGCTGACCATACACAATATCAGGAATTTGTAGTCCAACAAGGCAGATATTCAAGGGTGTAAAAGGCTGATCTTTGATACCATATTCCCAGCCTAATATTTCTAGAACACTCTCAGAGCTCTGCAGTTAGTACAACAGGCTAGCTTACAAGGAGACTCAGTGCACCGAGTATCATGGTGCAACAAGTGGGCCAGTTAGCCAGACTGACACTGAGAGCCTGGCAGTGCCAAAAGCATTGGAATGCAGCCCAAGCCTGCAACTGGGATATATATAAGTAAACATGATCAGAGGCCAACTAAGCCCAAGCCAGAGGTCCTCTTTGAATTAAAACGTTTTGCTTCCACAATTCCCATAGAAGCTTTACACTTGAGATTTGAGTTAAGAACCAAAACACTTCCTTCAGCAAAGATTACAATCTTGCTATAACATGACCGCTTTGCGGCCCTCGGATAACGCCTCAGATATCACTATGATCCTGAAGTTGAAGATAACAAGGAATAGAAGGGGGTCGAAGATTTTGGCTCAATCAACAGCCATGAGTACTCGTCGTCGTGCAGAATTCGGGGTGTTCAGGAGTCAGCAGCGATGCACTCTCCTAAAAAATATCGCGAATTTCGATGCTCACAGACGTGCCTTCGATGCTCACGCTGGCCGATTCACGTCTCTTTATTCCGCTCTTTACACATTTTAGGTGAGTTCTTTATACCCAGACAGAACCTCACACCAACTCCTGTGGGTAGGCGAGGGCTACCAGTTTTCTCCCCGCCCCCAGAAGCACTTCTCTATGTGTCCAAATGGGAAAAAATTTTGCTGCCCCCCGAGAGAATTCCCCCTGGCAACTTCTCCCTCGGCGAGTTTCCCCCCGAAATGTAATTTGTTCACTTTAGCATTAAGACATGAAACATTAGACTCAAATGACTGGCTTGACCTTATTCTCACAGTCTGCCTGTCTAGTTGTATTACAATCCAAGATATCAACAAAGTAGCATAAATAATACTAAGTATGAAGAAAACAGCTGGTGCTGCAGGATGTGTATTTGAAGGAGAATATCATGCATCTGGATGTTTATCAAATGCTATCCAATCATTTCCTCAGATCACATAGTAGGTTTTTGTTACTGACGGTTCACTTCAATGCACGGTGCTAACACTGCATGAAAAACCCTGGGCACTAACCATGAACTGACCATGAACCTGAGCTATTTTGGCTGCTTGATTGGGAGGCAGGTCAACAGTCTTATCTTAAATCTTTGTCTACCTACTTCAAAAATTTCTCAGCTGAAAAGATAGTCAGCAATCTCTTTGTTCCTTCCTATAGCTCAACTGGAGCTATTCTAGCCCAATCCAATATTGACTACTTCAGCTGAGTGAGCATAGAGCATTCAATAGCTTGTGTATGGCTCAGGTGAAAAATTCAGATATTACAGTCCTTGGCTACCTACATTTTTGCTATCTAAACCATTTACAATCAGGTGTGTACATTAATATGGCATAAGCTCCCAAGCTGCTTTCTAATAGGAAAATCCTCTGTGGCAATCCCCATTCATATCTGGCAGTTGTGGATCTATTGTTAGTAGAACAGCACTATTATTGCAGGTGTCCTACAAACTAGCACTGTGAAACTATCACAAAACCAGTCCCAGGTGATGTAAACCACTGTGCCAAAAGGCTGGCAATGATTGCTTCAGCAATCATTGTGGGACTTGCTATATAAAGTCATTGCATACTCTATCACTGCTCCACTCAGTGATGTGGGCCATGGTCACTTCTTGTGACAGAAACCTGGAAAGGTTAATGACCACTCTATTCCTTGTCAAAAATCAATGCCAGCCAAAACTAGGTTTACTGTAGAATTAAGTTAGTATTGATTATTCTAACTTTCACTTACAAAAACAAGAGATGTTTCCAAATTCATAGAATGATTATTCCAGTGTTTTAGGTCAATGTACACTCCATATATACTAATTTCACCATGATAATGTCTGCAGGGGGTGATTTCTACCCATTGACTGTAGACTTACTCTCCTCCAAATCCAATTATGGGTTCTTCAATATATTAGGGCCTCTACAAAGGAGAGTAAGTCTACAGTCAAACTGATCAGTCATATACTGACATACCTAGCTTAGCAGCTGCAAAATAATAACCATCCTTTGATCAATAATCTATAACAGAAAGTAAAAAATACATAGTAAAGGATATGTCAGTATGGACTAGAATAATTTCAAGGCTGGTCTGGCTTTCCAGATATAGCCAACTTGACCCAGATCTGTGTAATTCATTGCTGTAATAAATGGGTAATATTTAGTATTGGTCTTTCTTCTCAAAGAATGGATGGACTTGTTTTCCTGAGCAGAAGTACATGTTAGGGACTCTTGATATGTGCACTCTACCCTTTTTTCCATGTTGGATCAACAAACTTCATCCAGAAATTGATGCTTTTGGCCAGTATGCCCAAGGGCAGACTACTGCCAAAGGCTGGCCCCCATCGAGCAGGGCCCAGAACTCTTGATTTTGAGAGGAGAACTGTCGGGGGGAAAGTCGCCGGGGGAAAAGTTGTCGGGGGTAAACTCGCCGGGGGAGAAGTTGCCGGGGGGGAATTCTTTCGGGGGGCAGCAAAAAACCGGTCGGGGGGCAATTTTTTTTTTTTTTGGACACTCATACAGGTCAACACGCACGACTCAATAGACCGAGCCCTCCAAACGACTACTACAGACACAACATATCATGAAATATGGCGAGTTTCAGCTTCCGCTCACAAACAAATATCCCATCAAAGATACGCCTGGGAAACTTTGTCAGAGCGTCTAATAGCCTATATCGTGCGCTGTTTCTCTCGAACGCTTGAAAGCGACGTCCCTTGGACGCAACGCTCGACGGTTCCGTCTTGATCGGGTGCCTCTCTTTCACCAAAGACCTCGTCATTGACCGCTAACAATCGGACGCCCATGGAGATTGATCAAACATCCACAAGGAATGAAGATTGAACCGCATCTTCCCCCCGTCCACCTTTTTTATTCCGCCTACTCGTTAGGAAGTCTGAATCTCAAGCCCAAGCATGTTCTACCTACCCCAGCCTGAAGCGCCTTACTCAAGCCATGACTGTGAGTTCGACTGTTGACCGATTCACCTCAATCATGATTAGCTTCCAGTACTGCACAGTGGTCCACTTTGACACTCCGGCTTGGTTGGATCAAATTTTAGTTCTCCTGGTTGTTTGAACAGCCTCTTTGGATTGTTTCATCTGTTTCTCTTCCCTTGTATTGATCGAAAAAAGCATAATCAGGTTACCTAAACGTCAGTTTCGGAGGTGTGGACGCGAAAAACAGCGTTGTTGATGGAGTAATCACTCGAATTGAGGGGGTCTAGTGCGGGAATGTCCGTGAGTGACAATTGGGACGATTAGCGTTTTGAATATTGTGGCGGCCGCCCTACTATGCCCGAGTCGTTCTCCTGCCTCGAAATTGGAGAACAGAAGACAGACCATCCCTAGAAGTATTTCTAGCTCGCTTGCTAGCTCTTTCATTCGCAATGCTTGAGAGAATAAATGGTTCATTGGCATGTGTTTTCACAATCAGCGGCCAAATCAGATCAGGCCTGTCAAGTTAGAAGCCTGAAGCTGCGGGAGTTAGACAACTTCTAATCAGAAGCCAAAAAGTACTTAACCTAGCCTGTATGGCGACCGCGATCCCTTGCCTTGAATTCCGACCTCTCATTTGTACACCAGCGAACATAAAGCAGGTCCAGGATGGATATACAGTCCAGAGTCTTGCAGATATTGCTTTTCTGCATGCAGCTGTTCGTGCTGGTGCAGAGCTTCACCTTTGCTATCGATTCCCAGCCTTCAGAATGTGATCCGTTGTCAGTCTCGTGGGTCGGTGAGCGCAGTATGCTCTCTCAATACAGTCTCACTTCTCACATTTGCTGTGCAGGTGGTCGCCCGCCTTTCAAACTTATCATTGTAGCGGTTTGTGAACCCTCTCGAGAGTTCCAACCGCATATTTTTTGTAACCACACTTTATATAGCCCAACTTCGTAAATCTCAACTACTCGATACAAACCTCTCAACCCTATACCGGAAGAGGCTCATTCAGTTTCCCTGCCCTTCCCGTTCCACGAAACACGCAGATATTCTTTGCAATGTCGGATGCCACTGGACCCATCAGCGGAGGTACTTCGAGCGTGATGACAGTGGGTGCCTCCACAAATGGCATAAGTTGTAACTCTACTCTACCTGGTGTGCTTATCACTGAATCTTCCATGCCAATTGGCTAACTTGCCGTACCCCAATTTCCAGCGAATGACTTTTTCTTCACCGTTGATGATCCACTGACCCAGTGTGCCGACTTTTCCTTCACGAACTACACGGGTGCTGTAACTCCCTTGACGATATTTGTCAGTTTGTCTCAATCTTTTCAACCGTGGTTGTGTTGTCATTCATTTGTCGCATAACGCAGGCTTTCGTTCCCGGTGGATCGGGCTCTTTCGTTCTTCCTTTTTCTCCACCCAATGCGACTGCTTTTCATTGGATGGCTACGATCAAAGCTCATATGAGCGTAGCGTTCTCTGTAATAGATTCTCGAGGAAAGAGCGGAGGGACTGATAGACTGCGGATCGTTGCCTCGTCCAACGACGATTCATGTTTGCCCACGGCTCCCTCGAGCAGCTCGAGTTACAATCCGGGATCAGGGACAGCTGGTAATAGTCATATTCCTGGTACTCTGTCTTCCAGCGAATATTTTCCAAGTTCAACTTCAACTGGTAGCTGCACTTTTCCTTCTGCGCCCAAGACGGGGTTTTCGACTGGAGGTATCATCGGAATTGCGATTGGAGGATTCTCTTCCTTGGGAGTCATACTAGGAGTTTTGATCTGGAGAAGAGTTAAAAAGAGGGATCGTTCACTTCCAGATTCTCATGTTATAGTCCCGTTTTTCCCCAATAGTTCTCAGATCTCTAGCTCTACAGGTGGCAGGAGGTCGGGTAGAACTGCATATCAAGATGTGGAGGAAGTGCCGGTGCCGGCAGATCCTCCCCCAAGTTACGTGGAACGATGGGCTGGAGACGTTGGTCGACGCGGTTCTGATACTCCGTTGAAGAGTTTACAAGACCGTCTGATCAGGATGCCTCGACCCCAATTTCAATTTCCTAAACATTGACCCCTATCATGGCGCTTAATTTCCTGGTACTTACTATCGGGTTTCTGATCTTATTTCCGGACTTGCAGAACGGTTTTTTTCTTTGTTGAGAATTCAGCGGATGGTTTCAGCTTACGAGTTTCCCTTCAGTCGATAATTCTATATACCATGCATTAGACTATTTTCCACAATAATACACTCCACACTAAGTTTCTGGCCTACAACCCTATTAGAGTGAACGACTGAGTAACCCTAAAGTACTAACCCAGCGTTTGTTTTTTTTTGGATATCGCAGATAATGATGAGGCAGAAACACAGCTGCAGGTAGAAACTACGTCGGAATTTTTAACTTCGCTCGCGCAGGGAAATAATCGGTTCCCGCCCTATGTTCCGCAAAGCGATATTCAGGTGCTGGTACAGAGACGTAGTTTATAGACAGTGTTTTCGAGATGGTATTGTTGATTTGTTATTGTCCGTCGTTTTGAGGAAATGCCATCAAAGAATGTGGTGACAGAAATAGAGTTCCCTTCAGTGCGGCAGTGTGGCCGGCAAATAATCGTGCGAAAGTAGTTGTATGTCCAAAAACTTCTCGCAGTCTTTTAATAAATTTCCTCCCTCAACATCACTCGCCACTCTCCACCGTCTTTCCTATTTCTCTCCCTCCTTTGGATACTCACCAGCTCGAATTCGAGCTTGATCCGACACTCTACACAATACACCGTTGATCGTCTCTGAAACGGCATCCCCCATTTTTCTCTTTTCTCTTCACGACCACTCAGCACGACACTTCAGTTATGAACGCACCGGAAACAGCTTCAGCTCAAGGCAAATTTAAGATTGACACGACTGCTGCACCGCGTCGGAAGCGAAAGAACAAGCAACCGGAGGGCTACATTCCAAGACCACCAAACCCCTTCGTCTTATTTCGAAATAATCTAACTCACGATCTCAAGGCTGCGGGGAAACATCAGACGGATGTTTCCAAGATCGCAGCAAAGCTGTGGGATGAAGCAAAAGACAACGGGACTGCCCACAAGTACTACGTTCTCGCTGAAGAAGCGAAACAGAAACACGCCGAAAAATACCCAGATTATAAATTCCAACCTCAGAGGAAGCGGAAAGGTTCAGAGAAGAAGGGAAAGGAGAAAGTGGGAAGCGCGCAGTGTTCCCCAGATCCTGGAGATGTACAACAGTCGGAGACGAAGGCAGAGAAATTGGGAAACGTGCAGTGCTCCCCCGATGCTGGAACTGTTCAACCAGGTCTTTCTTCCGCCTCCGGAAGCCAAATTGATTCACCATCTCTATCACTCTCTCCTTCGCCCCCTGGCTCTGCACCAGCTGTAGGTGGCACTATTCACCTACAGGTTGGCCCCTGGTCTCATGCCACATGTTATTCAGGTGGCGCGAATCACCCACAGGCTGGATCCTCATCTTGTGCCACAGATTGTGCCACAGAGTATCCAGGTGGGGTGCATTTTGTGCAGACGTACCCTACGTATTTCGAAAGATTTCCGGCGCTGTGTACCCAATCTTTGTCTGCCACAGCTAGTATCAGCGACTCTAGCTCTAGTAGAGCGAGTACTAGCAATTACTCCTTCATCTCTTCGATTCCAATGTCATATTATTCTGCTGTGCCTGTGGCAGAATCATCCTGCCGGACTCCCGCCGCTGGGGTAAACGGAAGTTCAACCGCTGAAACTTCCTTGTCTTTGACAAGACCATCCGATCGAGCCCTAGCGACTGATCCAGGCGATGTTGGAACTTCTTTGTCTGGAACGTCAGACGATACCTTTGTTCACTTGGATGACCAGGTGAATGGTACAACGGATGTGGTACCTTTCCAAGGGTCTGGTGATGGGCACGTTTCCAACGAGATGTTTGATGAAACAAACTTCGCTATAGCGGAGGTGCCGGATGCCTCTAGCAGCAGCGAATTTGAAGTTGATCACCCCGAGGCAGTCGAGAGATCTAGCGAGGAAGGAATCGACTCAACTGTCGACGTATCTCTCGACCATACGACGCCGACTAAACCCAAAGAACTCGACCAACGCGTCGAAACTGCGATAGCTATACCACACGGATCGTCCGGAGGGGGTTTCGAAAGTTCGGTACAGGGAGCCGACTTGCCGACCATTCAACCAGCTTCCGAAGCACAGGCTGCGCGGCCCTTGTTTGGCGGCAATTTCGACTTTGTGTTCGACCCAGAACTTGTAGGGAAAACGCAAATTCACGAGGGTACGTCAACATTCCTGCTTTTTTGTTTTGTAATAATGGTCATTGAGCTCTTCCTTTTCAGGATCCTCAACCGAAATTCAGCATATTGAGGATGATTCCCTTCTAACTTCATGCTCTCGCTTATCTTCTTCCGAGAGCTCTACTTACGACCAGTCTCTTCCAAATCACGAAACGCCTTGTTCAAAGATGAATAAATCTCACTTGGGCGAAGATTTCAATCCCATTTCTGAGAAAGACGGAGGAGGCCACACCCCTGATGATCCTTACGACTTTAGTTCTGGATATTCACAGTATCTGGCCGTCGACGCCAGCTCTCCCGTATCGGAAGTCTCCGACTGCCTTGCAGAAGTTTTATTTTTTCCACCTGAACTCGAACGATGCTACATGACTTATGCAACCTCATGTGGCATGAACGACACCCCGTACAGTCGTGCTGATATCAAGTACACTGAACATGTCATCAATCGTGTTCAAAAAGCCTATCCATCCAATATCATTGATGGTACTGAGGACTACGATCTCAACTTCCACTTCAAGTCTGGCGATGAGCTGCTCGATGGCTACGGTCAACAATTTGCTGAATTTTGATTCAGCCGTCAATCATCAATCTCTCCGCCAGTGGCCACCCTGCTTTTGGATTCTGGAGCGGATTTGCCATTTACACGCATCCACGTTTGTTGACGGTTTCTACCACCATCATCATTCTCCATTATCTCATACCTTACATGCCCCCTGTCGCTCAAAATTCCATCGTCGCTCCTGTTTTCTTGAAACTCACGGAACGCCTATGATAACGTCTATTTTCGTCTACCCTTGCTCTCTTGAATCCAGTCGATGGCTCTGCTATCCATTGGCTTACTACGTCTCTTGCTATTTTACTGTCGCTATCACACCATTCATCTGAGGCTCACGGCCGCTAGTAATCATCAACGTCTTGTAGCATTAGCACTCAATATATCGGCATCATCTAAGTCTGTACTGTTTATAATTTTTAACATATGAAAGATTATTGCTTCATATCCTCCCGGAATTTTACTGAGCTCAAAATTGACAACAAATGGATCGAGGCTGGAATTCGATGGCGCAATGGCTTGTAGGTTTTGACTTTTCCGGCCTTTTCCAAAACATCAGTATTCGAGAACTTGATACCTTTGCCTTGCTAGATGCCGCATCAGCTGACGCCTTGCTGGGTTCATACGACATACTCGGAGACCACGAACCTGGTATTTCTCGGAATATGCCTTTTCCAGAAGTATCGAACTCTCTCGCGTGGCCGTTGGGATTCCTCTGAGCCCAATCTAGAAAACAAAGGCCGCTGGGGGGAGCAAAGGTATAGGTTAGCCTGGCTGTACTCGGCACTTTCAAATAACGTACCGTGATGTGGAGAACCGTTGGGCTGGCTTGTAGTACGATTTTAGAGGGAGCGGGAGTTTTTATCACGGTAACACTTTGAGGAACTGCAGTAGCCTGGGGCAAAAATTGTCTATTGTGCTGCTGTTGGAAGATGGGGCGCCTTCTTTCGGTATCTGGGGAGGTTGGTGGTGCCGAGACTAACGGAGGATGCATTAAGTTGCGGATTTGCTGACGTTGAACCTTCTTTGCTGGATGTCGTATTCATGGCGGCCGGCACTACTACTGGGTGGATCTGCTGGGTTGTACTATGAATGACATATGGGTGGTTCACCCCGGGTGAGCACAACCTATGTCAGGAACTCTGGTACAATACGAGACGTACGAACAGCCTGAATATCTTTGTTTTTAGAGTAGGACACACGCTACATACGTACATACACCAGGCGTATAAACGGGATACAAAAACAAAAACGACATATGCATATGGGTGAACTTTCTCAGTCACAATACCACAGGCACCCCGGGTGTTTGTTAGTTTGACGTTGGCGCGGATGGCCGTGGAATGAACCGACAATCGAAAGGACGAGGATGGCTGAAAGACTGGGTTTCAGCAAATAATGTCTCGTGGTAAAGCTCATTTCAAGCCAACGCCACGCGATCACGCACCTGCTTAACCCCAGCGTGTATTCAACGACTGGATCAATCTCTTTCCCATCACCGTCCACTTCTTTCGATATCGTGAAACTTGCAAGAAGATAGGTCATTGCAAGCCAGACGGAGTTGATCGCTAGGTATCGTCCAGGACATATCCGTCTTCCAAATCCGAACACAACGGTTTCAGGATTCGGTGGAAGGTCTTTCCTATCCTGCTTCATGAACCTATCCGGGTTGAAGCTCAATGTGTTGGGTCCATAGAGGGATTCATCGTGGCAAACAGCCCTGAGAGAAGGGAGAACAAGCTAAGTTCAGTACATTATTGTCAATAAGAAGAACATATTGATATAAGTACCAAATGTTGGCAACTATAGTTGAGCCTGCAAGGCTTGTTAGAAAGAATACCAGCCAAAACAGAGCAACTACATTACCACCGGGTATGAGATATCCCTCATATATGTTATCATTTACAGAGTGATGAGGAATACCTAGGTTTGTATCAGTGTCAATCGGCTATTGGTCAATGAGAAGGGAACTACCAAATGGTGCAACAGGATTCCACCGTAGAACCTCTGCAAGGATAGCTTCGATATAGGGTAAACTGTCACGGTCAGAAAAGTCTGGAAGTCTATTAGATCCAGTGACTTCATCCAGTTCCTTCTGTGCCCGTGCCTGTATCTCAGGGTGCAGTACCATTGCTAAGATGAATGACAGAATAGCTGAGACAGTCTATTCACAGGCATGAAAAATGTAAACAAAAGTGAACTTTTGAAGGCTTACCGTCTCTCCACCGCCTGTACAAAAGTCCTAGTTTAGATAATTCGGTTGAATAAAAGGAATGCAGGAAATTTACCAAGAAAGATTGCAGCAGCACAATTCTTTATCACTTCCTCCATAGCTGGAACATCACTTGAAGTAGGCAATGATTTCAGTTCCTCCAGATTTTGTGTACAAAAACAAGGCACAGCAGTTCCTTCATCCTGGTCAGAAAGTGTCAGCTATGATTGGCCAAGTAATAGTTATGAGGAAACACATTTCACCATGAGGTCTTTTATCATCTCCCAGGGCAGATCTAACAACTGATCTGAATTCTGAGCCCATACTTCAGCTTTCCTTTTGAAATTTGCACCTGGAAACCAGGCTTGGTATTCCCCATGTGAGTATTAGAAGCAAGAGATAAAATGTCAAGGAAGGGCTTACCAGGAATATATTTTAGTATTGGAAAATAATCAACCAAATATTTTCCAACCCCAGCTTCATTCATCCCTACCATTGCCTTGTCAACCAGTTTAACATAAGAATCTAATGAGTCTTGACTTCGATAACCATAAGTGATCTCAAGCACAATCCCTCCAGAATGTCTGATTTCAGTGTTGAGAGCCTTGTTATGTGCTAAGGTTGTAAACATCACTTACGTTCTGACATGTTCAAAGAAATCTTTTGGTGATATTCCTAAGTTCTGGATAAATAGAGAAGTCCTCTCCCTCTGAATTTCGTAGTATTGTGATACTGCTCGAGGCCGAAAATACTCATGAAACAGCTTCCGGTGAAGTCTAGAAAAAGAGAACATTAGAATTCAAATGGAAGCAATGAATATATGGCCAAATATACCTCCAGGAGTCAGAATATCGCATAACTGATGACATGGGAAGGGTCATTTCTAAACACTGTAAAAATACTATGGAGGAATTTGATACTTACAAGCAAAGTCCCATCCCCATCTACAATATCAATTTGTCATTTTTCTGCATTGGTATGTATATGTGATTTGGTGAAGGCACACCTTAAAAGTTCATTGAGCATTAGACAGCCTGTGCATAAAAAAGAGGTCATATTGCTAACTCCTGAATGATGGAATAACACATACGTGGCCTATCAGAATAGTTTTGTGACTGATGCTCCAAAAGATCCATGATTGCTTTATATGAATTGAGAACGATAGTGCGAGAGCCAAAAATATGGAAGGTGAATACATCTCCATAGAGATGCGACCACTTGATATATGTAATCCAGGGTGGTTCACCGGATTCCTGGACCTTTTTAAAATCAACGAGATTCCCCACAATGGGTAAACCCTTTGGTCCCAGAGGTAGCGGTGGGCGGCGGTGATAGCGAATCACCAACAGACCGAGGACAAGTAATGAGATGGAAAGTATTGAAGCTGAGTTGATGTGGCCCATTGTTAGTGGTCACAATGTCCGATATTTGTTTGTTGAGAGGAGAAGGCTGTGGGGAATTCAAGGGGAGAATGAAAGTCGGGGCCAACGCAGAATCTGCTTCAAACATATATAGTAGAAGGAACACATCGCGTGGACAAAACGTCAATGGTTACACCAGCCGATTAAAAATGATATTGAAATGTCAAAACTTATGGCGCATGTCTGTGGAGATACCGGCAGAATTCAAGTTTTTTCAAGTTTAAAAAAGAAGAAAAGAAGAGAAGGGAGAGGATTACTAGATCATTATTGACTCTGGCCCCGCGCGCGCGCGCGTAAGCATGTGTCGGACTGAGTTCTCGCCAGATTGGCCTTAATGAAATCAAGCCCATATTTGGTTATGTTGGGCCTATGGATTATGCCGAATAAAAGCCCTCAACCAATTGTTTTCAAGATGACATGAAAGGAACCAAGTCAGCTTCCCAAATCCAGTAACTTTGCGTCACGCGATTTTAGTGAGCACCTCTTCCGAAATATTAATAGCTTCCGTCCACGCTAGCTAGGCTCTCATCCTCTCATCTTCTAAGGAGCTATACATACCTAGGTACATTCAACTCTTGCTGTTATTTTCTGTTCTTGAGCTGTCAACCATTGTTGATTTTTGATGGGGGTACATCATGACTCTGTTGCTCATGTTCTGACTTGCTCATTAGTTTGGCCTGGTCTCTCACGTTCTTCCATCCTTATCGTGTGCCAACCTCAATGGAGGATGTTGTAGTTAGCTCTAGGCCTTGCACAAGAATCTATTTTACGGTCCCATAACAATGACATTTTGAGAAAGTTGTGGAAGTCTGAAGAGGTAATGTAGAAAGAAACAGTTATCAACTGTAACTTGTAGGAATTCCTGCACACTTGTTGAGTCTCCCTCGCTGAACTTGCTCCGGTGACGCCCATCTCACATTGTGCTGACTCGACAGAGGTTCGCTGCCATCGATGGCCGCAACATCACGTTGAGGCTTTGCCTTCACCAACGACACTTAGGTTAGGACTTGGATAGGGTTAGGGGTGGCTTATGCCAAATCGGGCATAAGCCTCCACAGACATACGACATGAACCAAACCTTCAGAAGATCTCATACTATTGGAGCCCTTAAAGGTCAAAAGGCAAACGAGGTAAGAATTTTTTCTTTGGGTAGCAGGAAATAAATGTCAGATAATTATGGGAAATTCTCTTACTTTTATGCAACTATAGTCAATGGAGTGTCTACTATTTTAAGTTGCTACAGATATCATGAGTGACAATTGTACTCACATAAAGACATGAGTAGTGCAAACATGACTGGGATGTTTGCAGACTAACTGTCTCTCCACCAGCTGAATAAAAGACTTCAAGTTAGTTAATTCGGTTGAAAAAAAAGGACTTTTAGCTAGCTACAGCTGTGGCAGCACAATTTCTGATTACTTCCTCCTTAGTTGTGCTTGGTCCTGAAGTAGGTGAAAATTTGGTTTTCTCCAGCTTTTACAAGGGCAAGACACAGCAGTGCTCTCAACCTAATCAGGTGGTTTTAGCAGTGGTAGACCAGAAATTTTGAAAATAAATTGATCATGAGGTTTTTATCATTTCCCAGAGAGGATTTCTCAACCTATCAGGGTCCTGAGCCTACACCTCACCTTTTTCTTTCCGAAATTGCACCTAAGAGCCAGGCTTGAATCTTTTCCATGAGTGTCTTGAGAAGGGAGACAAATGATACTATGTGAATAGTTACTAGGCACATATTTTAGCATAGGGGAAAAGTCAACCAAATTAACAAAGAGTTCTTATTATGATGACCATGAATAAACTCCAGGATTGTCCCTCTGTAGTGCCTGATTTGCTTGAGAGCTCTGTTATGTGTAAATATGTCTACGATTTTCACTTACAGCTTGACATGCTCAAAAAATTGTTCAGACATGACACCAGATCTTGGATAAGCAAGAAAGTTTTCTCCTGTGGAATGTCATAAGTATTGTGATACTACTTGGAACTGGAAGTACTCCTGGAAAACCTTCCAGTGTGATCTATGAAGAAAAGATTCAAGAAATCAGAATTGGGTTAGTTTGCGCTACACATTTTCCCTGGTTCTTGCTTCCACTGTCTGCCTCTAGGTTATAATATTCACACACCATGACATAAGTTCTTTATGCTCCCACTTCCATTTGAAGTTGCCACATCCCTTCCTGCACTGACTATAGGCAGTTGTATTTTCTCCAGTTAGTAGCTTTCTGAGTTGGGATTGGGTGGTGGGGACACTGTGCCAGAAACATCTAGTAGCACCCCTGGGCAAAATAAAGTTCTTTGGTGAGTCAATTGGCAATGCAGAATGACAACTGCTAAGCATCTTCTTTGAGTACTGGTTCAGAAAAGTGGCAGAAAAGACTGGCCAGCCAACAATTGGTATATGCCATACAGGAGTTCGGGAACATATCCCACCATATTAAGGTGATTCCCACAACATGGGAGTTGGAAAGAAAGAGCTCTAGAGACAACCAAATGCCTGGATCTTGAGTGAAGAAGTGGGAGTATTTCAGAGTCATTCCAAAAAATGACTTGCTTAATGGTTCATCTGAGCATTTGAGGCTGACTTGTTTTAGCTTTTCAATGAAAGAAAGGGGGATCTTCATATCATCAAGATATGGGGTAAATGAGGTACAGGAATATCTGATGGCATTCAAGTTGTCCAAATGATTTTCTGTTACATGATTCAAAGTGGCCAATCTAGCTGCAAAGGTATCCTCTCAGATATCCCATCAACTCAGATCAGTTTCTCCTCAGTGACTTGCATGAAGCTCGATGGCTGAGTTTGGTGGCTAGAAAGAATAAACCTAGTCAGGAATGCCTGGCTGAATCACAGGCTCTGGAAAAATCACACCTCTGAACCATTTTGATTCAGCTATTGAGCACCATCTGTTATGTCAAAATCCACTTCATCTTGTTCAATCTCATCCTCATAGATAGGAGCCTTGCTTTGGGGGCCAAAAGGAGTAGTGGAAATGGAGTGGTGTGTGGTCTGATTTGTCACAGTGGCAGCAGAAGAGCACTTTTAGCATGTTGAATGGGACCAGTAGAGGGTATTGATTTTGTCAATAAGTGAAGATATTGAGGTGCTTGGCCAAGCATTGAATTTGCAGTAACGAGGCTGGCATTCTGGTTTAGATGTCAGTGGTAGATTGAATATAATTTGAGCAGTGCCATGTCCCCAGTCTATTTGGCCCACCGCAAAGTTTTACACATCTGCACAGCCAGGTTTTTCTACCGATATCTGTGGTTGACAAAGGAAGTAAGTTGTTGAGTAGCCTTGTCATTGGCAGATAAAGAGTGCAGTGGAGTGTATCATAATGCTCACACAAGAAAGATTCAATGACAGAGGGTTAGGCCTCTTTGAGGCAGAAGCTGAACCTGTCCCCAGGCAAGTCACACAAAAAACAGTATTTCATGCATTACTGAGCTTTAAATAAGTGCATGTAAATATAGAATGATATATCTAAAGTTGTGCACATTGTAATGAGCACACATCAGAGAAATTTCCTGCCAAGGAAACTCGAAATTCTTTGCCAAACAGATATTAGTAGATTAGAAAGATTACGTTACTGAGATCTAGATTTACATTTTATAAGTGATCTCAATAAATAAAAATATAGAGGCCAGGTTATGAAGTCCTTTGGGTTATTCCAAGCACCTCCATCAAATAATTTGTCCACTAAAACAAAAACTCACTTCTTTCCCCCACTCCTACATGTTCCTGTGGCACTAACAGCATTAGTCTATAGCTGTAGCTGTATCACAAAGCCAGTCCCAGGTGATGTAAACCACTGTGCCAAAAGGCTGGCAATGATTGTTTCAGCAATCATTGTGAGACTTGCTATATAAAGTCATTGCATACTCTATTACTGCTCCACTCAGTGATGTGGGCCATGGTTACGTTGATACTTTCTGCTGGTGTACTTGAGCATTAGAAAATTGAAAAGTTGGTACTACTCGTTGAACACTTTCACAGATTCTCTATAAACAATTTGAACAATAGTCAGGGTAGAAACAAGTCTCTATAGATGTTAGAGATTTCTGTCAAATTTTATGCTTGATACTTACTGACTTGAGAACTGGGAGCACAGAAGTAAGGGAGTTTGGCCTTCTAGTTTAGAATCTAAAGTTTCTCCCGATACAACTGCCATCCAAGTTAAGATGAATGAAAACTATACAGAATATACTTTCAGACTCATGGGATGTTAATTCTGACCTGCTATGTACATTGCTCAGAATCTATTATGAGGGCTGCTGCTTCATCTTCATGCAGTACTGCTAATCACCTAAAGATTCATTCAAGTTGTGATAGAACACCTTTTTCAACAAACTTCCAAGAGTCTCTTGATGAGAGCTCATTCCACCATCTGTTCAAAAAACAAAGTCAAAACAAAGTCAAAAACCTCACTCCGAACATTAGGCTCTAATAACATTTGGTCCCTGTATAGACATGACATCACTCCCACACACCCCAAGTTTGTGGCCATAGGATAGGTAGAATAAGTCAGCCAAGGAAAGTTCCTGTATATGGGTTGGGAGTCAGGGTCAACCACTGGCAATTGACTATGCAATAACAACTGGTTGTGTGAGCTACTCACATCCCTATTGATGGACTTCTGTTTCCTCATACACCTTCAACTTCTCTTCAAGCTGTTTAATATATCTATTGAATAGTTCTGGATTGGTTGGTTGTCCAGTTACTATCCTAATTTCATGAGAAATTGTCTGTTAATTATTCCAACTTGTCAAAAAAAAAACAAGACACGTGTAGCTTCCACAAATTCTCATACACTGCTCTCCCAATAATTGTACTAAAATTGGCAGTTTCAACTGACACTGCTTAGTCGTACAATGTAACTGCTTGGACATCACAGGGATTAGGAATAAGCTTGGGTCTATTGTGAGGGCACTTGACTGCCAGGTACTGAGCAATGGCACGAGACTGTAAAGGATGAATCCATTGTCATCCTACATAGTGCAAGTGAAAAAAGCTCAGGAAAAATCAAACAGAGGCCATAAAAAAAGGGGTAAAGGGGCAAAAAACGCACAATATAAGGAATCTGCCCAAATGGCTGGTGTTTCAAAAAAACTGGGACTTGATGCTCACCCTTCTGGAACTCTACAATAATAAGCTTGAAAGGGATCTGTTTCTCATGGTAGACAATGACGATGCGAGCTGTACAGGTAGAGATGGGAGCACCATAGATTTTGAGAGCCATTTATGACTCAGAACACATCGGTCAGTTGAATGAGACTTTGCGAGATCAATGGTAACAGCTTGAACTGACCAAGGGTGTGTTGCACTGGGGTGGTTATGGGGACTTCAACTAGATTAGACCTCTGTTACAACATGTGGTATGATAGTCTGACCATGAAATGAGTTGGTTTTCGACATATTATATAAAAACAACTTCACTGGATTAAGAATGTAGTGTATAAAAAGATGGGCTGGATTACTTCTGGTCAATAGACTTGGGTTGGAAAGGAAGGAAAGTAACTTTGAGCACCTACTACTGCAGTCTGGATCTAGAGTGAGAAGGTGCACATTGCATCAGCCTCAAGCGATGCATGAGGGAATCTGTTCACAGGATTTAAATTTGCTAACCTGTGAGGCTATGACATCCCCCCTCATTTTTTCCCAAACCAGTGATAAAAATCTCTCCAGATGGTCCATGCATGTCAAGCTAGAAGAGTTGTCTGATCACTTAGTAGAGTGCCATATTTCAAACCTAGATGCATCTTGAGAAGGCACCCATTGACTGAATTTGGTTATCACCATTTATTTCATCCATCTCGGTACAGCTCTTCTGAAACCGAACTCAAACCAAAGTGCAATCACCATCTCATTCAACCCACCAAATTGCCGTGAAATCACCTCTCAAGGATAGAATTGGAGATAAGGAAAAACTGTAGTGACAGAGACTCTCTCGGGTGGGTAATTCATGCATCTTCATCTGTTGTTGGTGCCAACAATGACTACAGAAAGAAATCACAGGGTCCATGTTGGGGTCACTTCAATTCCGAAACACTCCCAAAATTCCAGTGCCCACAGTCAGTGTATCTGCTGACTCAACAGTTTGCTCTATCTTGGACCAATGGTTGAGCACTATAAAGTTATAAACCTTGGTTTATGATAAGTAGACTCAGCCATTAAACTCTCCATCTTCAGTTCCAGCCTTCCTGACTTTGACCTCATGCACTATATGTTCCAAATTTGCTAGCACCCAAATGAGGAATCCGAGCCTCGATGATTTTTGGATAATGCAACTGTTCTCTGTTGTCCCCAGATTAGTTCTGATTTAGTCACACTCATAGAGATGGGAAACCTGGGGCAGGCTGAGCAAGATTTTGTCAGTGAAACAGACAAGTCCAAACACTGTTGACAGGATTGAGATAACTCGGAGGAGTGGCAAAATTCCTTACCATTGCATGATAGTTTGAATCTGGCTGATGGATCCCAATTGCCCTACCACGCTTCATGGTTGTAGCTTGCACATCAACTCTGAATACTCTACTTGGGGCTGTAATTTGCTGGCTAGTGATAACCTGTGAGTGATACAATAATTGTTTACATGTGATCAAATTAAGAATCTTGTCTTGGTTGATAGAGAAGAGAGATCACAAACTGGTAAAATACCACAGTCAGCAGGAGGCACCCACCTTTAACCCAATGTCAGAGCTAGTGCCAAACAGCTGATCTACCATCTCCATTGAGCACATGAGATACCTTGCATCGTTTTTTGAACCCATTGTGGTGAAGTGCCGGTAGTGAACACACAAAGACTGGAGCTGAGGCTCAACAGTCAACAACTAGTCCCAAGACAAAGGCGATCAATACTACCCAGTATTCTACAAAGTACAAATATGCACCTAGTCCCAAGACAAAGAGGTCAAGATGGGGGACTAGATGACAAGTTGTCCTATATATACTATCTGGCATGTGACCTATGATGTTGTGACCTGGTATCATGCGGAAACTAATAGAACATAGCGGAAGGTAATGGAAAGCAGTGGAATGAAGGTATACTCAAGATGAAATGAGGATGATATCGTGTATCATGAAAAGGGAAAAGAGACCATAGGAAAATAAGAATAGTACACACACTTTGTGACATTACCCCCCTTCTAAGACTATCGTCCTCAATGGTTATCGCTTTGCCTTCTTCTTTTTCTTCTTTGGCGCTGGTATGTCTGACTCTCCCACAGCATCCAGATGTTCTGCATGGAACTCCTCCACCAGTTCCCAAGCATTCTTCAAATTTTCTGCTGGCTCCCAGGAGATGTGTCCTTCATCCCAGCCTTCCCACTTTACCTCATACTGTAACTTTCCTCGGTGGATCCTACTATTGAGAATCTTTTCCACATCGTACTCCTCTACTGCTCCATCCTCCTCTAGCTCTATTGGTCCTGGTTGCGATGGTCGTTCTCTATTGATATCGTTGCCGCGCCAGGGAGAAAGTTTGTCGACATGGAAGACTGGATGAATTTGATGTCACCCCCAAGGAAGCTTCAAGCGATAGTCCAGGTCTCCTACACGTTCCAATACTTCGAATGGCCCCAGCTGTTGATCTGAAAGCTTGCGGCTTGGTGTCTTCAGGTCAATGTCTTTGGCGTCCAACCACATGTACTCTCCAACCTTGAACACATGAGCTCCCTTCTTTTCCCTCTCATACGCTGCCTTCTGCTCCTTCTTCACCATTTCCAATGCTGCTTGAGTGTCCTTCCACAGTTCCTTCAGCACTTCAATCCGCTCATCTACGTCTTTTCATCCTGCATGCTGTCCCACCAGGATGTTGAATAAAGGTTGGTATCCATATACTGCCTTGAATGGGGAAAGATTGTGTGTGGAGTGGGTCTTAGAGTTGATGACAAACTCTGCCATTGGAAGGTGTTTCGCCCAGTCCGTCTGCCTCCTCCCCACATATAGCCGAAGGTACTTCTCCACCTCTTGATTGGCGTGCTCCATCTGTCCATTTGCCTGCGGGTGATATCTGGATGTCAAATTGCTCTTGATACCCAGTTGCTTGAGGAGTTTCCTCATAACCATCGCTGCAAATTGGGGACCACAATCTGATACAAAGCATAATGGCAGCCTGTGAAGTTGGAAGATCTCTCGATAGTAGAGGTCTGCTACCTCTTCTGCAGTGATGCTGGTCATGCAGGAAATAGCATGAGTCTGCTTGCTGAATAAGTCTGTACAGACCAAGATGGCATTGTACCCATCCGACTTCGGCAACTGCGTGATCAGATCTACTCCTACCTCCTCCCAGATCCCTGTTGGTATGTCCAGTGGATGGGTTACCGCCCGTGGATGCCGCTGTAACTTTTTCTGTGCACAGGTGTTGCACCCCTCCACATACTTCTCTGTGAATGACCATATTGTTGGCCACCAGAAGTGAGACGTCACCAAGTCATAAGTCGCATGGAGTCCTGGGTGTCCTGCCGATGGGGAGTCATGGCACTGTCGAAGCATGTCTCATCGCAATTCCTTGTCTGGAGGTATGTAAACTCTGCCATGGTGATACACCAAACCGTTGTCCTCCTCCCATTCTGGTAATCTGTTTGCTAATCTCTTCAGGCCTCCCTCCTTCAGCTTCTTCAATCCTTCTAACACTTCCGCTTCTCTCTCTGACGCTCAACAAATCTGTTCCTCCAGTGGATTAACCAGGGTGAAAGCAGCTATCCTGTGAAACCAGTCAGGAAAGCATGATCTGTTGCTGATTGTCCTCATGATCCTGGACATGGTGATGTGGCATCTGCGATAGTGCGTCGGCCTGAGTGTAACTTTTCCCTGCACGATGAACCAGCCGAAAGTTGAACTGGGATAAGTAGAGGGACCAGCGAGCTTGGCGTCATGTGAGGTCCTATGCAGTTCACCAATATTCCAAATTACTGTGATCAGAGATGATTTTGAACTCATCATGGAGGCCCTCTAAGAAATAGCACCAGTCCTTCAGGGCCTCTATGATTGCCAACATTTCCCTGTCATAGATCTGATAATTTCTCTCTGCCGGTTGCATCGAAGCTGAGTGATATGCCACTGGGTGCCATGTACCGTCCTCCTGCTGCTGCATAAGTGCTCCCCCTGTAGCATAACCAGAAGCATCCACCTCTATCCAAGTCAGTTTATCTGGATCCCATAGGGCGAGAATAGGTGCAGAAACAAATGCCGTCCATAGTTCTTTGAATGCTGCCTGTTGCCGTGTTCCCCAATCAAACTGGACATCCTTGTGCATTAAGTCGTTGAGTGGGCATGCAATCTTTGAGAAATCCTGGATGAAGTGTCTGTAGAAGTTGGCAAATCCTAAGAATCCATGGATGTTGTGTACTGATTTCGGTGTTGCCCAATCTCGTACTGCAGCTACCTTCACTGGGTCCATACGTATTCTCCCCTCGCTTATCAGCAAACCCAGGTATTCCACTTCTGTCTTCTCAAACTCACACTTCTCAGGTCGAAGATACAGGTCATTCTGTTGTAACTGTTTGAGGACTTCTTTAACCATGTGATGGTGTTCCGATAAGTCTGAACTGAAGATCAGGATGTTGTCTAGGTATACCACTACCTTCCCTGCTGCGATAAGATCAGAAAATATGAGGTTCATCAGGGACTGGAACGTAGCTGGAGAGTTGGTAAGGCCAAAGAACATGACTGTTGGCTCGAACAGCCCTCAATTTGTTGCAAACCCTGCCTTCCATTCATCTCCCTCCTTAATTTGCACATTGTTGTAACCCCACCTTACATTGAACTTGGTGAAGTATTTTGCATTATGGAGCAGTTGATGATGTCAGATACTAGGGGGAGAGGTGTCTGGTCCTTGACTGTGAACTCATTGAGGTGTCGGTAATCTTGTACAAACCGCAGCTTTCCATCTTTCTTCTTTATGAAGAACACCAGAGATGCCATGGGTGATTTAGACGGTCAGATATACCCTTTCCACAGGTTCTCTTTGAGAAATCGATTGAGTTCTTCCTGCTCTACCGGGGACATAGGGTAAATCTTTGTACGAAGTGACTCTGGAGCCCCAGGAGTGAACTTGATGGCATGATCCCAGGGCTTGTGTGCCAGCAGCCATTCTGATTCCTGTTCTGAGAAGACCTTGCTGTACTCCCGGTAATGATCAGGGACCATTTCCTCAAACATTTTCTTTGGCTTGAGTTTCTGTGCCACTTCCACGAGTTGCTGGGAGTAAGTGTACCCTGCTGCGATCCAAACCTGTTCCTTAACATCCTTAATAATCCCCTGCCTAAGCCAATTCTGACGAAGCACTTGGTTGGCCTTGAGGACACAGAGCAGTGGCTGTTTCTCCTCCTCTTTCAGTACTGTCTCCACCTGTTCTCTACCTCCCTTGTCCTGATGCAGAGTTTCCTTCACTGCATCATCTCGAGTATCCTCTAGCACTTCTTCACCAAGAGTTGTTCCACCAATTGCTTCCCCTTCTCTGTCTGGTGCATCTTCCACTGTTACCCTGTGGGTCCTAATCGATAACAACCCTCTCGACCAGTCTACCTCTGGGTTCAACCACCTCAACCAAGGTAACCCCAATATCACGTTCTCTTTGCCTAGATCCATAATCAGGAAGTCTACCCAATGCTCATGTCCATCCACTGTTATCACCAGCTGTGCGAACTCCTGTATGGTGCCTGCCTGGTTAGGGGTACCATCAATATTAAACACCTGTATTGGCTTCTTTAACTGAAGCTTTTGCAAATTTTTCTCTTCTGCAAACCTCCTACTCATAAATAAGCCTGTTGCTCCACTATCCACCATTGCCACTGCCGTTGTTTGTAGTCTCCAATTCTCAATCTTCATGCACACTCAGAAATGTGATGATAAAGGAGTAGATTCACAAGTTGTGTTAATAATACATGAAGATACAAGGTCATAGTTCGAAGAGGGGCATACTACAATCAGCTTCTGGGATGCTCTTGTTGCAGCTGAGATGGGCGTCCTTCCTAAAAACCCTGCAGCTTGTTGACAACAGAGCTAAGGCCCACCAGAAGGCTATTGAGCTGAGCAATCTGGGTGGTGAGCTGTCCCTGACTGTCTAGAGCTACCATCAGGCTGCTGTGTGCCAGGAATGAGGTAGACGCGACAGTGGTTGTAGGGTCGTTTGGAGAACGGTGACTCCCCCCTTCCTTGTCAAAGAGCGAGAAGTTCTCCTCCGTATTAGTTGCTGCGATCCATTGGCAACCTCTTCCAGCTAGTCCTCCTCCCCTTTCCTTTCCCATGAACTTGTCCTGGCAGACCTGCTCCAAATGACCCACCCTCTTATAGTAGTTGCATGTAGCACCTCGTGCCCAGTTGCAGTCCCTCTTGAGGTGCAGGCCACCACAGCCAAAACACCTGTTCCTCATCTGTCTCACAAACTCCTCCCTCATGCCTGTCCTCCGGGTCGAAGTTGAGGTGGTGTCAACGTCCATAGCATTCGGATCCCTTCCTCCTCCACTGCCAGACTGTGCTCAGGTGCCTCCCCTTCCAATGTTCAGGGCTGGGTTGTTGATACTGATGTCCAACTTGTTCACCCTAGCGATGAGTTTGCTAAGGTCCCTTGGCTCTGTCATGGCAACTGCTGTCCATCTACAAAATATTGATGCTGGTCGTAGTCCAAGAGCTTGGTGAGACTGGCCAGCTCCATGAATGTCTGGGCATAGTCGGAGATGGACTCATTCCGTCCTTGCCTCAGAACCTTGACATTGGCCAATGCCTGCTTCTCCTTGTCAATAGAGGAAAAGTGGCCCCTAAAGGCAGTGGTAAAATTGGCCCACCTGCCATTGAAGATCAGGTCGACGTTGCTGGGGTCATTTGACCTGGTCAGGAACTGGTTCACCCAGTCACCAGCCTTGGAGGTCATCAGGTTTAAGGCTGCTTGGATCTTTTTTGGGTCATTATTGACCAAGTCGGACTGCTCCCTGGCCCAGTTATCAAACTGGTTCAGCCATCGCCTAGCGTTGTGGCCCCTCTCCCCCTTGAATGCCTTGGGCTTACTGATAACATCCTTTGATCAAGTTGTCTGTGTTAGCAGGGCATTGGTGACAGTGTTTAGGCCCTCTAAGAGGTGAGCAAGTTGTCCGTTATTCATGGTTATGGGTGGGATAGACAGTTGTGGTTCTGGAGACAGTGTTCAGGGAATAAATGGAGATATGGAAGGTCCACAAGGTATGGGAGAAGCTGCGGGCAAAATACGTGATATGGGTCTAGAGTGTCAACCTATGTGGGACCTGGACCTGGAGTGTCCAGGGGTTCTGGATAGACTGGGGGTAACTGGGCAGACTGGAAGTGGGGATGGTGGTAATGGTGGGAGTACTGGTGTCGCGCCTGCGCACATAAACAACCTAATTTTATTCATTTCCTATTCTATTTTAGTAAGATTAGGTATAAACTGAGGGGATATGCAAGACCTACACTACTGGGGAAAGACCCAGACTGGGAACCATAGGTTCCAGAGGCGCCTCATGAACCATCTCGAAACCTGTAGAGAATAATAGGTGCCAAGGTCAGGAGTATTTGGCAAGTATAACTAAGTATTGTCGCTCCAGAAACACCTCTAGAAGTCCCATCCAGGGACCTCGATGATGCCTGACTAGACCCATCCCCACAGTGACAAGTACCTCCTGAGGCACCTTCGGAGGCAGAAGTTTGACTTAACAAAGTTGGCTAGAGACACAGAGTTTGAGCCAAGAGATATCACACTAGAAGAGTACAAGTTACATCTATTGGAGAAGGCACTGAGGATATAGAATCCAAATAATAGAAAGAGATAGTAAGGTCCTAGGAAGGCACCTGGTGAAGATGATACATAAAGATAAACGTAGTGTCCAGCGGGATGACCTTGGCGAGGTACTTCCAAAGGCTAGACCAGTTGATTATAC
>MU127802.1:274931-384372 GCA_014904975.1 Marasmius fiardii PR-910 | reverse complement strand
AGAGGAAGAGAGATTGACCTACGGACGCTTCCTGGGAAGGGTCCTAAGAAGGAGCAAAACCTAAAAGGAGATATATGAAAGAGCAGCCCAAACGGAATCTGAGGGAACGGACATTGGTGCCCGAGGTTCTAGAAGTTGACTCAGGTAACCCACTGCTGTGTGACCCCGATTCTGGACCCACATGGGTCTACCTAGAATGATGATACAAGAGTATAGGAAGAGAGTATATTAATACCCTCTGTCAACTGCTATCTAGATTACCCTTCTGAGGGTATTCTAGAGGAACCTAATATAGGCTCAGGAGGCAGTTGGAGAAGGAAAGAGTATCGAGAAACGATGAACCCTGAAGGGACCCACATGTCATCATGAGGACCCTGATCAGATGCAAAACAACGGGACAACCATGGGTCCACATGGGCGCATGTGTGCTTAGTGATTACCCGGTTATCCCACCTGCTTACATACCTCGGAAGGATATTTGGGACCCACATAATATGTCCTCTCCAGGTAAATAGCAAAGATTAATGTCAAAACTCTCTCAATAATACACTTATAAGGCAATATGCAAGATAAACTATGTAGGTAACTAGGATAAAAGGACAAATCTGAGTTTATATTAAATTATGTAGTTGAAAGGTATATATAGCCTGCAGGTTTCCTGAAGGATCCTCAGGCAATCACTGGGGATTCGTCCTAACGCTAGAGCGAAAGGCAAACCCTCAGGAAGCATAAGTTGCACTGTGAAAGTTGTTGACTATCTTCAGGATTAGCTTCTAGAGAGAGACAATAGAACTTAACTAGCACTTAGAGTTGTTGGTTTTAGACTAGAAATCGAATCTCACTGTTCACTGAACTGTTTACTGTCTGATCTGAACTGTTGGCTCACTGGAGTCTTTGTCTGTCTGCTGCTGAGCTGTCTGTTTTCACTGCTGAGTTAACCTAAGGAGGGTCTGAGTTCACTGGAACGAGTTGCCTCCTGAAGTTGCTTCCTGATCTGAAAACCACCCTAACCCACAGCTACTAAGCTACCTAACCACTTTCTCTCCCTTTACCTTTGTCCATCTTGGGCTTAGAAGCTTCTGACAAGCATTCCTGAGTCGAATTTAAGTTGAAGTCCATTTTGCACTTTGACTCCACACCCTCCTCCTCTTTGGCTAAGTACGGAACCTTCGATCAACGTCGAACCAGTCCTCATAAAACTTGCCTTAGGAGTGTTGTTTGGAGACTACAACCTTAGTTGTAGTACCTTCACTAATACCCTTCTTAGCACATTTCACTGGGATGAAACGGTCGAATTCAAGAACACTACTGTCGTTGTCAATTAAATTGTGTGGTTCAGAGATGGAGTTTGCAAGTGCGTTTGGGCACTGGTTCTGATCACAACTAGTCCACTCTCTGTTAGTGGTTAGATGTACGTGTTCATTGTCGGTAACGTCATATGTGTGCGGTAGTGTGGAGCAGTCGACTTTCTCCTGTTCGGATTCCTCTTCAGAGTCAGGTCTGGATGCACTAAATGTTGGAGACGTGGTGAAGTGGTACAGCCTGCAGAGACAACCTTATTGGAAGGGTGCCCATGCAGTAGATGATCTTGACCTAATGTGGTGAAGTGCTGGTAGTGAACACACAGAGACTGGAGCAGAGGCTCGACAGTCAATAACTAGTCCCAAGACAAAGATGATCAATACTACCCAGTATCCTACAAAGTACAAATATGCACCTAGTTCCAAGACAAAGAGGTCAAGATGGGGGACTAGGTGATGAGTCAGCCTATATATACTACTTGGCATGTGACCTATGATGTCGTGACCTGTATCATACAGAAACTAATAGAACGTAGCAGAAAGGGATAGAATGCAGTGGAATAAAGGTAAAAGATAGGATCCAGGGATGAAACAAGAATGATGGTGTGTATCATAGTGAAAGGAAAAGAGACTGTAGAAAGGTAAATGAAAATAGTACGCACTTTGTGACACTGATGGGATGGCACTCTGAAGGGATTGAAAGGTATTTCATTGTTGACAGACTTGAGGTATGATCATTCTGACAGAATGATGGAGTAGAGTAGAATTGATTATCAATGGACCATCATGATTCTACTTGACTTAAAATGCTCACTTCAATGACTGGAATACTCCCTACAGAAATCCTCCAAGAAGTCACTATCAGAGTAAGTCTCTATGTTTTTTACATAATGCTTGATATTTATTTGAATTACTGCCTCACTGCAGCAACATGCTAGAAGGATACCATTTTGTTGGTTTTGCTGGGAGTATAAATACCTAGGTCAGTTTGAGGTACCTCCCACTCACATTAATACTTGACATTGGCTAAGATGAGATTACTAGCAGAAAGTTAGGTCACTACAGCAATACATGCTTGGATTTTGTTTTGTTCAGACTTGAAAACAGTGAACATTCAGGTTCTCTTCCAGGTATAACAAACCTCCTGCTATTTTACTGCCTGATATACATGGTCCTTTTTACAGGATTTACTCTCATAATGGTTCCAAATTCACCATTTGTTCAATATTCTGACACAAACTATGTGCCTTCTGCCAGGAATATTAACCACATAAATGATATTCTCCTCAATCTGCTTAAATGTCTGCAAGAGCTTGACAAGCAGATTTCTCAGTTGCAAGTGGAGTGAGAAACAATACAGATGTTTATTGTCAACACCAGGTCTTTGGAATTCCATTCATTTCAATGTCCCTGCAAAGCCTCAACAGGCAAAAGCTGATTGGTATGCAACTAAAATGCAGGCTAGGAGGCATGGTGTCATGACATGGCGGAACAGGTCTGGATCTCTGCCAGTAAGGCTCTCCATGTCTGATGGTCCCAGGAACAGAGATTGGGATGGACAAATGAACTCTCAACAGTTTCACATTGACATGACAACAAAATTTGCAGCACTCCTCTGCCTTTATTCTCTGCAGTGGCAGAGCCTCTCTCTCAATTGTGTTCCTGGTTCTGTCCTGGAAACACTGACACTGAGGGGCAATGTGGATGTACCATTACTTTGGAAGATCCAAGAATAGAGTACATCACAGGACATACTCTATAGTCTTCTGATGAAGCCAAGCAGTAACATCAGCCTTCATATTGGCCAGGACCTTCCTCTCTTTGTTCACACACACCCATCTAAAAATTTTCGATGGGCTTGCTTGTCTAAACTCCACATTCCAAGTGCCATTTGTGGAGTTCTGAGCCAAGTTATTGTGCAAGTTGCTGAACTGTGTCCTCATCTGATAACCTGTGATTTGAGTTGCCATGGAACATGGTCATGTTACCCCTCACCAGAATCACAGGTCATTTCCTCAACAACCTATAGAGTAGAGGTGTCTCCATAAACTAAGTGTGGCCCTTCCTACTCACAATGGCATGCAAGGCTAGGAAATAGGATCTAATATTAGGTTATCAGGCCTTTCTCAATTCTTTGATGTCATTACAACCCCAGCTTTGACCCACTTCCACATTGCATTTCTTGGTTCTATACAGATTACCAGTCTTCATGGTGGAGAAATCTAGGAGCATCCCTTCTATGAATTTCTCATTTAGTCAGAATGCAGAAACACCCTCACTCATTTAGAGATTGATCTACTAACCCAAGCAGAGCTGTTACTACAGTCATTAGCCCTCTTATCATCATTAACATCTCTCAAGATTGGCCCAACTTCTCTATGAATGGACATGGTGCATGGGCCATATTGGGACAGGGAAACAAAGTGGCCTTCAGCTCTGGAACTGCTGCTCAATGAACAACTATTCCATGCTTTGGCCTCTGCCACAATCTGTCCTTTTCTTGATGAGCTAACTTTCTTGCATTGCTCTTCAAGTGATGCTAACATCAATGCTCTTCTCAATCTTGCACACTCCTGCAGATTGAAGGCATCGCTAGTCACCTTTGGTGAACAGCCAGCTTCCAAAGCTCAGCTTCTGGCTGTAAGGGGACAGGTGCTGTCTTACTCTTTTTCTACTCGTTTTACTCCTTTTTTACTCTTTTTTACTCTTTTACTCTCTTTTACACCTTTATTTTGTCTGTCTTGCTATATTGACTGTTTCTAGCCTCTCTACTATTTATATTCCTTTGTTTATCATCCACTTCCCTCTTCATTTCCTTGTGTTTACCACTCCAGAGCCTGTTTCCTTCATCTGAGGCCTCTGGGTGACCATGTGATATCATGTGACCTCATGTGATGTGGCTGTGGGGTGGCTTGGTACTGTACAGCTGTGTCATGTGCTTTTCCCCATGCTCTGGATACACAGAAAGTGCACCATGCAGGAGGTTTCCCTTGAGCTTTTTCTCTTTGGATTTTCCTTCTGCAGGTGAGTAGTATATTTTACTTATTTTCTACACTGTTGAATATATCTTTGGATGTTCCTCCTGTAGATATTGACTGAGTGAGGTCCTCAGCTGTCCCTGGAGTTGCCCTTACACTGGCTTCAGAGGATGTGATGCAATCTCTCGAGCAACTGAAGTTGAAGGGTATAAAGGTTGGATGGGATTGGTCTGCTACAAAGACACCTCCACTTGATGGTCCTTATGATGGTCTATTATCTTAAATGTATTATTCAATGTTCTTGTGCTTCTTTCTCTCTATAAATCTCTATCTTACCTATCAAAAGGATTGAATGGGCAAAAAAATGAAAGGTTCCCTTTGGAAAGTGATCCTATTGAAGACCTTTGGGATCCACTTAACTACCATGTAATAGACACCAAGATTCAGACTGGTTTTGATTGGATTTTATGTTGTATGGTAGTAATCCTCATTGTCCATAATATATCATTTCAGCTTGCCAAGTAAAAAGGCATTGAATATATATACAGTTTAGATCCCCTTTATCCATTAGCTTCACTATCAAGTGCCCATTTTAGGTTTGGTCAACTAGGATTCTGTTCCTGCACCTCTCAATCTCATTGTACTTACTGCCTTTCCTTTTTCTGCTGGAATTTAGTTGTTACCAATGACAGGGTGGTCAATAGAGGGAGGGTCCATGATGATACTGTAAGAGATGAAGATGCCCAGGGCCTAGGTAACTATGGATCAGATTGATCAGAGCAGAGTAAATGCTGTGCAGTATTAATCAGGGAAGAGTAATGTCTGATGGGAGCAGAGTAGAAACTGATGGAAAGCATGTGGAACATACAAGCATGTGAATAAAGTAGAATCACCTGAGTATCAAGGTAAACAGACCAGCTGAGGAGATTGTGCAACCACTCCAGGGTAGGAGAGCGTCCTGTCCCCTTACAGATACAGAATTCTACTCTAACCAAAGTGGCCATTTGTGAGGAGGACCAGGGATGCTGGAAGTTTAATAGGTGCCAGTTCATGCCCTCCTCAGCTGTTCAGAGTGTTCTGTATTACCAACTCTTCCACCAAAAGCGGGATATGGTATTCTAAGACCACGAAATGGATAAGATCATTCAGTGTAAATAGAGTGTGATTCACTAGCTCTCTAGTAGTATGTCATTTGACAGTCCTCTATAAGTGCTTGTAGGTCATAAATGTCATGTTGGGTGTGCATTGTGGAAAGTTCCTTGAATCGAAATATTGAACCCTTGCAGCACCATCAAAAGAAGAATGAGGTACAACAACTGGAATTTGGATCTTCCCCAATTGGACTCTTCCTTGAGAATACAATGGGTAATGTTCAATTGAATCTCATGTATACACTCAGAGTGTGTTCTCCACTGGACAGCTTGGACAACTCCTGGGCAGAAATGATCAAGGACTCACTTCAATTTTGTACACATCCAACATGTGTTTTGCATGAGTTTTTTTTTTGACCCTCCTCTAATACATGTAGTCAAGGTTGACAATAGTAACTCTTAGTAGGACATAATAAACAAGATGAACTTATGAGTTTAACATGAAAACCTGTAGTCCTGCAATCATGACCTGTAAAGGTTATTAGATTGAGAAAGTTGAAGAATAAATAAACTCCAATGGTGTACATACTGATCAAAAAGAATTTAAGACCGAGGAGACAGTATGGTGCTGGCCAAGGAAGAAGCAACAAGGAGGTTTTTCTCCTCATCCTGATTGTAGCACCCAGACACTCGCTGCATGGTGCCTCAGACAGGGTGTTCTGTAACGGAAAGTCAAGATGCACCAGCCTATAAGCACTAAGCACTTCCACCCCACTCAGTGAGCTTGGCTAGCAACTGCCAAGGTGGGTGTATCTCACGGATTCGAGTGCATCTGGTCACAGGGGGTGGGCGGTCCATCTGGTATATCCTCCGTCGAATGCGGGAACTCAAATTGATCACTTGCGGCTGTCTATGACAGAGCTGTGTACAGCTCTCTCATGCACAGACCCAGCATGGGCGGATGTTTTATTTGTTCCCATTTTGAAAGTGTCCAAAACCCATTCCATCTTGGGTAGCCAACCTAAAGGTCCAACAATAAACTACCTACTCTGGACTTTCAATGGAACTCTCTCTCTCTCTCTCTCTGGTTTTTCTCTCAGTGTGTCTATGTGTGTGTGCGCTCAGCATATTTTCCGCCCAGCATATTTTCCGCCGACTGTTTCCGTCAACCCCGGAACATCGATTCCTTCTTTAACGGGACCTCCTCAGGCACAGTGGTGTCCGGACCATTATTTCTATATCGGTGAGATACAGGAGTCACCTACATAGTTGATTGGGAGCCTCAGGTAAGTCCAATACATCGAGATGCTTTGCGCGCGATACAAAAAATCAGGGGAAAGATTGATAGATATCGGAATTATGCTTGCACGCAATATAAAATCCGAGTATGTATATCATTTTCCGTGATCTGGAACAGCATAGCAGTGCGAAATCAACCCCTCACTGACGAGGTACAGGCTGCGTACAGATTGCGTCTAGACTTTTCTCGACGTAGAACTGTATGCTAAAATCTTGCAGCCAGATAAGAAGTATTTATAACAACTCTGGAATTCTCCAAGTGAGCTAGTTATAATTTTCTTTTTATAGACCTGAAACAGATAAGAAAGTTGTTTGGACCTTTGTTAGTTTGTTTTTTTTTTCATCTAATTAAAAGGCAAAGTACGTACTGGGAGCCAATGGTCAACTCTTTCCCGTTCCCACCATTCTCAACTCATTCCAACAATGTCTTCTGCAAGTGACCATGAAGAGGAGCTTGCACTCGTCCTCAGTGCTAAAAATATCATTACTGAACCAATATCTACTCTCTCTGTTTGTAGTGTCTATATATCTAAGTGGCAAACAAGCTGATATGTTTTCTCACAGGCAGTGTTCTTTGTCTATGGTATGTATGCTTTTAGTGTTACTTTAATCATATCAATAACCACTTTAACTAAAGGGGTTTACTGTGTGGTATTTGGATTATCTGTCCATGCACTCTTTCGAAATGGTAGCTCCACCCACAAGCTCCACAGAGGAGGCCCTATAGCCCTCTTTGCATTGGCTACTATTTATACGATTATTGAGACTTGGGGATTGTCTCGACAAACATTTATCAATTTTGAAACCGCAACAACCAAAAATTATGCACCTCTTCTGCAGTATCTCACTGGAGATGATAGAAAAACTATTTGGATGTAAGTCAAAATTGTTTCAGTTGCTTGCCTGCATTACTGACCCAGTTCTCATTCTAGGGGAATTACAAGCATCATTTCCACTCTTATGAAGTAAGAATCTAGAGAAATATCAATAATATAACTCTTAAATCTCCAACAATCATTTTAGCACCATAGCTGATGCAATGCTTGTAAGTTCTTTAGGAGATTGAAGTTGATAACAGCTAATACTCTATCTAGATTCATCGCTGCTATATTATCTTCAATTCTAACAAATTTATCCTGTATCCACTTGTTTTTGTTGCATTTATTCTGAATGGTCAGTTTCATATTTTGTTTTATCATTGCTTGAAGATGTTGACAATTTATTGAATAGGCATAGATCTTGGATGCATCATTGCTGCCATAATTGGATCAGGAGATTCTTCAAAGCATAACAACTCCACAATTCTAGAAAAAGTACTCTCAGTGGATGGTGGAGCAGTAACATGCATGGCTATATTCCAGATTACGTTAACATTCATGACTGGTAAGTGTGGCAGTTTTCCATCAAGATATTTTGCAAATACAAGAGATCATTAGGAGGCCGCATCTGGTGGATTACCCGTGAAGCAAGGCAGCTTGCAGTGGGAAGAATAAACCACTCAAGGTTTAGTGATGTTGTGGCGATAATGTATGTACTTGAATTCTTCTGCAACTCCTATGTTGACTAGGCAACAAGTGTTGAGTCTGCATTGTTATATGCAAGTATCCTGGTGGCTGTAGTAGTGTTTGATGACCATCTATGGTATTCTACACAACCAGGTCTGATGCCTTATGATTTTACAGTCATCTCAGTCCTGATGTCAGTAAGTACCATAGTGTTTTCAGTTTCCACATACAATTCAAGGCTATTTTCTCAGGGCCTTGCCCCAACAATGGTTATTGCCAGGGTAGCATATGGAAAATCTGTGGACAATGTTCAACAGACACTTTCAAGATTCCAGATAGCTGATATTGAGGCCTCAATTGCTATCAGGCAAGCTACTATTGACCTTCAGTCACAGACATCCTCTAGCATTAGAAACATCCAGGAGGTGGAAATGGCATCTGAGTCGCCAGTGGCAGCAGCTGAAAAGGTTTAGATTATGGGCTGAATCCTGATAGGGTTTGCACTCAGGAACAACAGTTCTCTGTTTGTTGCTTATCAACCTGTGTCAATGCTTATGTATATTTTCTATCCCAATTCAACTTTACAATGCTTGGGGCCCACAAGACTTAAAGAAGATGGCTCTAGGTTGGAGTGAGCTAAGGGTTGTAGAATCGCAAAATCTTGCCCTAATAGCAGTAACGGTGAATTTGACATTGGAATGAGACACCAAGAAACCGTTACTGTGTTTTACTATCTTTTATCAAGCGGGTGGTTTACGAGCTTCTTGGCAATTGTAGTATCCCGTTTGACAAACTCCATCTGACCAGAGCCTGTACGGCGAGTGCAAGGAGATTTTTGTTTGTTTCCCATCGTGCCTCTATCCTTGGTTCGGAAAATACCTTCTCGTTGGCGTCATCTATTATTTTTGACGGCTTCCGACTTTCTGGTTATTTCTTAAGACCCTCGGGACTAATAGAAACAGGCACATATAGCACCGACTGAAACAAGTTTTCTTCTTGGTGCGTACATATAACTCTCGAGGAATTTGATGGACGCACGAGCCTCCAAAAAAGAGTCATACGTCTCCCCACAAAACCCCCAAGTACTACCATAGACCCTACAGGCTTAACTCCCGCAGGACCCTTGTTGATCTCACTTGAGCTTTGAAATTTGATTGAAGGAGGCGTCTGAATTTTTGTCTGCCGGTTTTACCGTTCAGCACAGGCTCATTTTCCGCGCTGCTCGCTTTGCTCTCCTGGAAATTCCACGCCGGTCTCTCCCCCCCACCACATCGGGACCATTCGTAGAAATTAAATTTGAGTTTGTAGTGAGAGGACGATAGTCTCTCTCCACCTATAACGTCTTTGTTAAACGCTCACAATGTTGAAGTTGTTGGCAGGACTGACGGTCAAAATTACGGAGTATCCGTCTACTGGTCCCTTCGGTATGCTATTTAATCCTATCATTATTACTACCCTGCGGCTTCTGACTGTGTCTCTCACAAGGTCTTCACATAGCGTTCGTTAATTGCAAATCAACCCGCATTCAACAGAAAGGTATGCTTCTATGGCTGCGACTGAGATGGGCTCTCACTCTTTGATGTATGTACGATCCTCGAGGGACTGAACGTACACATGTGCATCAGCTTCCGAAAGAGCTCTGAAATCACAGTTTATCCATGCAGAGTTCTAGTCTTTTGCATAGTAGAATTCTTCCTGTTGACTCTCAATCCCAGCCTCAGTCCCCTTATAATGTCGTGGGCCGTGGCATACGTTCTGCCTGCTAACCCGCTAGTTGTATACGCTCTTTTCGACATAGGACATGAACTTACTATTTGGTTAGATTATTTGGGATGGACACGCCTGGTGAATGGCGGTGACTGCCCGGGGACATAAGAGAAGTGTGGACTGTTACTCGCTTTCGATGAAGATGAGTACATACTGAGAAGGTTTTCATGGTGTTTAGCACCGCAGGAGTTTAAGTTTGCAACTATGAATATATATGTACGAATTTTCAATGAATATAAATGAGTGTGGCCGTAATAGCGTTGTGCGGGCCTGGGCTTATTATCCTAAGATGCTCCACACAGCACTTCACAGGAGTATTGGTCAAACTGACATCATTAGGAACAGCTAGAAGCACAGATTGTATTGTGTATTGTAGTGAAAGTTTGTGGCCTGAGAAGTAACTGTACAATATTTTTGCAAATCACTAGTGGCACAAAAGGGCAGTTATTTACTACCTACTCAAAGCCCGGATCAGGCTCTGGACTTGGGCTTTAAAAACCTGAAGCCCGAGCCGTGAGCCCTATAAAGCCCTCCACAGTACGGCTTGTGAAGCCTAGGGCCTGAGCCCAAGTCGGCACAACATTGGGGTGTAAGATTCACGACGGACAGGCCAGAATTTCCCGCCTTAGAATCGCAAAATCTTGCCCTAATGTTCGAATTTGACGCCAGGGAAGCTTGACCGCGACGCGTCCTGGCCACGTGATGGGAATTTCATTGAACATTTAATTTTTAGTCCGGCTTTCTGAGCCTGTTCGCTTCGCTCTTGAGCTTACTCCCTTCGAAAGCCCTCCCTCTCTCCTACCATTCGTGGAAATCGAATGTGGGTTTCCTGGAAGACGATATGTTCGTCTCCCATACCGCCCTCGTTGCTCGCAATATCAGTATTGACGGCGGGATTGACAATCAAGAATACGACTCCCACCCAACGTTTCCTCCTTTTTTGCTTAATCTTCCTCTTAACACTCCACATAATTACTTCTACCAAGAGCTCCGGCGCCATATTCATCGACTGGACCCTCGGTCATATGTCAATCCTACTACTACTCACATCCTCCGACTTTCTAGTTCTCTCTAAAGATCCCCACGCCGATTTCGTTCCTTTACGAGGACCCCGCAGCGAATGGAAGCACATGCATCTATGGCCCCGACTCAAATGTGCCATATCCTTGATATCCAATCTTCGAGGGATCGGATGGACGCACGAGCCTCGAAAAGGGACTTTACCTCCCCCTCGACCACTAGTTCAACCCCGCAAAAAACGTATCCTCCTTCTCGTCTTGCGCATAACAAGATTCTTCCTATTAATGCTCCTCAACGACGTCTTGATCAAGCTCAATCCCGTTTTTCGATTCGGAAGTTCAGGCGTCAGATCTTCTGGAGTTTTATGGCACGTTTTGGGTTGCACAAGTGCTGGGTTGATCGTGTACGCGCCTTTCAACGTTGGGCATGCCATATGGGAGCTTATTTGCGTTGGATTGTTTCGGATGGATATGGATGCGCCTGATGAATGGAGACCACTGTTTGGAGACCTGGAAGATGCGTGGACTGTCACTCGTTTTTGGGGGTGAGGAAAAACCACTTCTGTTTACTCGAGAGAGGGATTTGTCAAAGCTTAGTTGAAGTTCGGATCCACCCTAGGTTTACATGGCATCAGATGATGCGACGCGTAGGTTCTTTTTTAATTTTTCATCATACCCTTTCAGCTTACTTATTGACAACCCCCAATCGCCTCTTAGTTCTTGAGTGCTCATGGCCATTTCGTTGCACACTGCGTACTACGACTACATCCCGGTTCCTCTTTGAACCGATTCATTCAGATTCTCGTAGCTTTTTGTCTATCAGGAATCATGCACCAGACAGGCGAATACATGGTCGCTCGAGAGCACGGACGCGGTTGGTGGAACGAAGGCGGTGGCAGCTTCCGGTTTTTCATGTTGCAACCTATAGCTATCGGGTTGGAAGACCTTGTTTTGGGAAAGAGGAGCTTCAAATTGAGTAGTAAAAAGTGGAGGTTTGTAGGATATCTATGGGTTCTGTTCTGGTTCAGTCTGACTGTGCCGGTATGGTTGAATGGGGCGGTGAGAGTTGGACTGATGGATCAGAGGGTGGGGTTGGTGTTTCCCCAATCTTTTAACGTTCTCCCAGAAGGATGGGATCAGTATCGATAGAGCAGATAGATTGTTTGCTTTACTACTCGGGCGATAATTAGACTCTTCAAAGGTCCAAAGCTAAATGATTTATAAAACTCCGAAGGCATCGATTTTCCATTACTTTCGAGATACAACGCAGTACGGACCACAGCGAAAGCAAAAACAACAGTAAAAAAAGCAAGAACTAAAGTGCAACTAGCTAAGCATACGCTTTCAGAGATTTCAATGCCAACGAGAATGAGTGGGGGGAAAGGAATGCCGTGTCTACGTATCCTAAAAAAGTCTCCTTTTTGACTACCACAAAAAAGCGTTCTTACTATCCCGCGCGTTCTTTTTGCCTCCAACGATCCTCCTCTTCCATTTAATTACAGTTGGCAGGAACAGTATCATCATCCTTAAAATCAGGAGTCGCGTTCAATCCAAGACCTTTCTTGGCGAATGACTTTCTCAAAGTACATTCATTAGCGCCGTTGTTGAGAGTCTTGTCAGCTTGAACGATGGCATCTCTCGCATCGAGAACGGTAGGGTTGCAAGGTTGAAGGGTAAGACCGGTGATGAGCAAGTTCATGAACACAACGTTTCCTTCTTTTCCGGTAGAATCCGTCTTGGAGGTTTCAGAGAAACCGAGCGAGTCGACAAGGTCGGCGTAGACGGTGTGGAGGGTGTTGGCCCAAACTTCTCCGATTTCTATTAGGAGAAAAGAGGGGGTCAGTTACGCGTTTTGACAGGGTTTTTTTTTTTTTAAAAAATACTTACGGTGAACCTCTTGGAGCTTTCCAATGTCGGAGTACTTGAGAGGGTTGACAGTCGCGTCAACAGAGTATGGGTGGGTACGGAGACCTTGAGCCTTTCCAGAAACACCTTGTCCGAGGACGAAATCCTGGGTCTTGGCTACTTGGGTCATCCAGCTACATCATCATAATCGGTCAATGGAATGTTGAAAGAAAATCAAGGACAACGTACTCAGCGACCATATCAGACCATCCCTCACCCATACCACCAGCTTGGAGTGACTGCAAGCAAGCGCCAGTTCCACCACCAGTCATACGGTTCGTAACACCGTGAGTCAACTCGTGGGTGGGAATGGCGTTTTCCATAGCACCGTCTTGGTTCGGCTGAAGGAGAAACTTGTGAGGTTCGTGCTCAAACAGTGATCGGAGAACTTACGTTGAGAAGGTTAAAGATGAACATACGGCACACACCAGGTTGACCATCGGGGGGAGTAGCAAAGTTGGCGTTGTTGACACCGGAAGGATCTTGGATGGACATCAAGACTGGGTCAGCCTCTTTACCGCCCTTGCCAAAGTTGGAGATCTGGAAGTTGAACGTCTTCTCGGTGAACCCGTATCGGTAAAGGATATCGTGGAAGGAATTGGCGATGAAGAATCCGTTGGTACGGGAAGCATCGATGTTGGTGGGGTCGGTAGGATCCTTCTTCTGGTCGTAGGTGAAATCGAAAGTGAGCTGTCCGTTAACGTTTTGACCGAGGGTGGATTGTTCTTGTTGACCGTTGAGCTTGAGAACAACAGCGTTGTTTCCGCTTTATAGGGGTATTGCTTAGGGAGCTGTGGTAAAAAAGATTGAACAAAGGGCACTTACGACGTATCAGTGGTGTTCTGTGTTCCGTCAAAGTTCCATCCCTGCGGTGAGGAATCGAGGCCTTCCGGGTCTTTGATAAGCTCGAGGCCGTCAGAGATCAGCTTCTTGTTGATCGGGAGAGCCCTGAACTGTGAACCAAGCAACCGTTGGTTAGGAGCGTTGCATGTCAGCGCTCAACGAGACAACTCACTGTTGCATCGGCAACGAAATCATTCATCGAGATGACCTTGCCAGAATGGGCATCAACGAAAGCCTCGGCGAAGGACTGATCTTCTTCGTTTTGAACCTGAATGGAGTGAACGAGGGCCACGGAGCCGTCGGATTGAGCGAAGTACTGGAGGGAGGGCTGAATACCGTTGTGGGTTCCACCAAGCGTCGATTCTGCGGTTTTAATTGCATCGTCGACATTGACCGTCGGTGTCGAAGGGGCGATCTTAGCTATTGGCAAATCCGAAAATGAGTCAAAGGGGGGTCAGAAGGACAGCCATTGGACGGAACATACATGTATCAACAAAGGAGTTTCCAAAACTGATAGCATTGTTGTTCATAAAGGCAACATTCGCCACAGCATTGGCAAAGGGAACACCATCCTAGTGTTTCGGGCGCTTCATCAGTAAAATTCATTGCGGAAGAATTTAGATCCGTGCCACGTACATGGACTTGTTTCACATAACCGCTGGAGAACCCATTCGCCGCGTTCCACCCCGATGTCCACTCCAAGTTTGACGAGTTCACTTGCAAGTTGTTCGCCAACCAGGTCATAACGTTTGACTTGAGCCCTTCTGGCTGTGCAAAGGATTGCGCATCAGCCATCAACTTCCCCTCACCGAAAGTCTGTTGATGAATAGCACTTAGTAGAAGTTGAGGGGATGAGAAAGCATTTAACGTACTTGAAATTTCGGGGCAGGATGGTAAGATTCCACTTGAACCCCACGACCGACCAATCGTTTGCGATGAGTTGCATGTTTGGAAGCCACTGGCCAAGGAGCAGCTTCAGAGAGAGACGTGCACAGCACGGCAGCAAGAACAGCGGCAAAGAAAGACTTGTTGAAGCTCATATCAAATGAGAAGTAGACTCGTTAAAAAAAAAAGAAAAAAAGAAAAAGGAAGAGAATCGGTCGGCGAGGAAGGGAGGTAGGGCTAACCGTGATCAGAGTTGAACTTGGGCCTTTTATATGCGGGTAGCGCCGGACCGCTCATTGCGTAACCGGGGTGACAGGTTATATTCAAATTGAAAAAGGGGGGGAAAGCCGGGGGAGGCGTGACGGTCTGCGATGATTGTGTCAACTAATCCTGATTCAGTTGGTTTATCATTCAGAGTGGTAACTAGAGTCGGGCACAGGCTTCCAATCCGTCTCCATGCCTTTTTTTTTCATCACTATTCGCCGTAAGTGACACCGCAATGATTGTATTGAGAAAGTACACGGGCGCATACTCGGGAGGAGCGGCTATTGGTCTCCTTGTCAACGTATACAAAAAGTCGAGGGCGGAATCGTGCGACGATGCTAAGCACGCATGCGGATACCGTGAACACAACATGGATGTACCGGCAGATCCTCCAATAAAAGTATGGGATGTTCAAGAGAGGGATGATACGGACCTCGCTGCAGCTGGAAGCTTCAACAGAGCTCGACGAAACGATTAGCACTGGCAAAGCCGTGCGGCTCAAGATCATCGCCAGTGATGGGGATCAAATATGGTTGCTTGCAATGCTTCCCGGTGAATGTAGCTTAGGACCCTAGCATTGTCAACTACTTCTGTGCAGGAATTAGAAAGTATGAAAGGTCGACTGAGTATACCTCAGAGTCGTAAATATAAGAAACCGAAACCATGGAACACTACTAGCCTAGATCGTGAGGTGGCACACGCGAGCCTGAGAACCCGAGTGGCGAATGAGAAAAATTATAACATGCTACTATCGATTTTTGATGAACCAAACGAAACTGAGAGTTGATCCATGAATTTGAACCTCCTTGAACTCACGATTTTTATCATCCTCCATCAAAGCTTAATCATGTCGATAGTTTCGATATCAAGCTCTTCGGGGTTCGTGGGTATAGCATTCATTCACTTGAAACAAAGTGGACTATAGACTATATCCCTTCGAAGAGGAACCTCGGGTAGTATATACCAGGTGTCTGGTATCGACGTAACAGCCTCCCTCCGAGGAGTACTAGTAAACTTCGGCAAATTCCCCGGCATCGGGAGTGGCTGCACCAGAAAACCTAATCCAACGTTACTAGGAAAATAAGCAACCGTTCAGCACACTTCACAGTGGTCAGAGAAACAATCACGTTTGCTTCCATTCGGAAGTGTGGAAGATCATTCGAACAATTGACAATCCTCGTCGCGATCTATGCAAGGCAACGTCCCCAACCGTTTACCCATCACCCATCAATCGCTAACTGGTAACTGCTACCGAGGCTGTTGCAGACGTGATGAATCTTCAACCTGATTTTTCATAAAGAATAGAAGATCAAAGACATCGCCCACATTCTGATGTACTATCCTGCAGCTGCGCCATACAGCAAGTTTAGTTGTCCTAAACGTCGATGGAAAGAGCTTCGGTGTATACAATAGAGAAATCAGGCGTAAGCTTGAGCAGGTATCCACGACAGCAAGATTACCCACAAGATACCATGACATCCCCGGTAGGTTTCCCTCTGTACGTGACCCCTTGGCGTGCCAAGATCTTTTTTTTCAGAACTCTGTTCGACAGATTAACGAGAGCAAAAGTTCAGAAAAAATCATTGATCGTGGATGAGATCTTCCGAAAGATCAGACAAGTCACGAATACGTGCTGATACGAACAGTAATGCTGTCGACCAGAAGCGAAGGAGGTTGCATCATATTGAGGAATGTCAAGATACACGTCATGGCTCCCATGGCTCCCAACGACATTGAACAGGGCTACTTGCAGACTCAGAGTTACGAAAGCAAGCCTGTAATTCGTCTTGAGTATGATGAATACCGCCTCGAAAGATCCCAGCCGACCATCTATGCATAATGTTCGACAACGGAAATGGGGGTAGAAGATCTAGATCGGGAAAGGCTCACCAACGCCTGATTGGTACCTCTTACTCAACTTTGCCATGAAAATCACCAGAACAAGTTGCGTTGCCATTTCTGGCTCTACTAAACCTCACGCCCGTCCATTCCGAAAAAGCTCACTAAGTACCGCTAGAAACCCCGTTAAAGTAGAGGCCGTTCTTGATATCGGACCTGATGTAGGCCGAAGCTTCTGAGTTATCGTCCTCTTGTCAACGTTCCCAGTGCAAAAGAAGTATCGAGTAGAACTGTAAAGAATCGCCAGTTAAACAGACTCGAGTATCGGACGTAACCTGGCTCGTTAACACCGATGAATTTGATAAAAAGAGTCGTTCTGACGTTGAAAAAGAGCGCTTTGACCGCCGACTGAATGATTTCCATGATGCCAAGCCCGTTTATCTCTCCCCATGGCTAACTGTCACTCGTCACTGTCAGCCCGTTTATCTCGTCAAGTCAACAGGCAGCGAATCGTATCTTCAGGCAGAAAAATTGGGCGATGGTTCTTCATGCAGATTCGACTCGGGAGCGTAAGTGATGACTGGAAATCCGTCAACTACTGACTACCGATTATCAAGGCTTCTGGACCGTTAAATATAGACGTTAATGAGCAGAAGTGTAGAGATTGATGAGCTTGAACGCACCACAAAAAGATGGTAAAAAACAATGCGAGTACACTAGAGCTCGAGGTCGAGGATGATCGATGATGCAGCTCAGGAGATCTCCCAGCTGAGATGATGTGATGTGACCAGACTGGCTGCGTGTCACGGTCACCTCGGTCCCTTCCTATTTCTGCGCTGACCCGGGCCAGTTCCTACCTGCTCTACACATGTCGTCTCAAATCTATCTCTACGTCTCCTCCCCGTTTCCTCAATCAAATACTGGAAAATGGAAACCCGAACAAAGTGTAGCCAGGCGTGAGCCGTTTTCTTCTCCCTTATTCCCATATCTCGCCTCTGGAGTCTGAATCCGATGTTGCCAAATCCCCTAGTTAGCGGCGACTTGGTAATGTCGAGGGACCCGGAAAGCGGTCAAGGCGGGAGGCAGCCGTAAAATCAGAGCATAAGTAGAGTGCAGGAGTAAGCAAGAATATTTTATTCAAACTGATCAAAAATCCCAGTCATTATTCTACATCTTTTGAGGACTCGCAAGTGGTCTCGAAGGACTGGTCGATAGAGATATGCAGAAATGCTGGTTGTGAGCCCTTACAGATGGCCCATTTTAGTTGGGACCATAGAAGCATGGGAGATTAAGCAAAAAAGGAGGAAACGTTGGTTGGGAGTCGTATTCTTCATCGTCAATCCCGCCGTCAATGCTGATATTGCGAGTAACGAGGGCGGTACGGATATCGCCTTCCAGTAAACTCACATTCGATTTCTACGAATGGTGGGGAGAGGGAGAGAGAAACCGGAGGAGGGCTTTCGAAGGGAGTAAGCTCAAGAGCGAAGCGAACAGGCTCAGAAAGGCTGAACTGAAATGCTTTGAAATGCTTATTTTAAATTCCCATCGCATGGTTGGGACGCGTCGCGAGCCACCATATGTAGGTGCCAAATTCAAGGACTTTGCGATTCTAAGACGGGGGAAACCTGACCTGCCCATCGTGAATTTTATTATTCATTATATTACTCTATACGCATAGTAAAGTTCATAACTGCAATCTCCAACTCCAGTAGAGCTCATCCAGTCTGTACCGGCTGGATGAGGCCATATCTAACCCATTTGAGATGTTCCTCTCAGCCTCAGCTACCTTGTCAGCTAGCTGTTGGATAACCTCTTCCCTTGTAATCAGAGACTCCTTTGCAAACACTGACACAAATCAGGTGCATCTAAAAGGCACTTTCCTAAATATCAGGGATGTGATGAGACCCAATTTCCTCCTTCATTCCGGGAATATCAAAGTCTTCAAGCAGCCGTTCAGCATGATGTTGAGGGTTGATATTCCGTTGGTCACTATCATAGATTTAAGAAGCCGAGATATGTACTGTTCGAATAGGCCAAAGCAGTGAGGGCGCCCGGTGACAGGTCTAAACTAATGGAGACAAGAGCGAAAGCCGCATCAGTGGATCCTAACTTATTAAAGCTGTAATACTATTACTTAGTAATCCCGTACTATCCGCCGTGGATTTCACGACCGTAATTCCAATCGTAAAAGGAATCCTTTTACGACGCTTAGCGGGCGGGCAGATTTTTGCGGTCGTAAAAGCAATCAGACAAGCTTTTACGTTCAATATTACGGTGGTGAAATGCGGGCCTGCCTGTCGTGTCTGTCTTCGCTCTATCCAATTCCCGCAAATCCCTCTTCCTTCAAAACACTCGCAATCTGCTTACACCCAGCAAAGAGTATACCAACATTTTGCTTGAAATATCGTATATTCTACACCTTGACATCAACACACAGCTACGACTGGTATGCAGTGTCAATTTGGGTCTCCACACTAAGCCTGTCCAGGGTGAATTACCCTCCCCATGGGTCATTAATCCCGAACAATCTACTACTTTCACCACTCGCAGTGATTTCAATATGCTATGTAATTCACTAGCAAGTACAGCACAAAATGGTATAGCCCAGTTCCCCACCTCGAATAGCTATTGGGACAAAGAACTAATATTTTCATCTCCAGATAGCTTCCAACCATCTGTGACTGTTTCCTCCCAGCCCATTGAACATACTGCATCATCTGGTACATGGACAGATAGTCATGCCTACATCAGGGAGCTTTCTACCCCAGGCTTTCCTGACTTTATCCCCGACGACTTAACTTTCTTACCACAATCCTCAGGGCCTACTGTCCTGCGGGGCCTCTACTATTCAACATGCAAGAGAATATGTCATTCAATGCATGGTTGGACAGTACACCAGATGATATAAATGTTGCAATGACTATTTTCCCGGAACTCTTTGATGCTGAAATATCATCTTTGTGGCCATAGGTCTTCATACTTCCTATTTGTCACATGAAGATCAGCAAAAAAACACAGTCTTTTCAGGCTCCCTTCACCACTATGTAGCAGCTAGTGAACCCTACGATTGGCCATGCGGTATTCAATAATCTTGCACGGGGAAATTAGAACATTTTTATACTCAAGACTGTAAGTAGCCATTTTCTTTTCCTACAAAACCATGACTTATAGTCCTTCACCAGTGCTATGGGACAAGATTGCAGAGATTGGAGCTCCACATATTTCAAACTTGCAATTTAGTAGAGGCTCTTGCATACCTGGAACTTGTCAAAAAATACTCCAGCTTATCAATGAATAGAAAGTCCCAGAATATTGGAGATTTCCAGTATTTTGGCTCTCTGTTGGAATAGGGAAGTCAGCCATTGCACTGACCATTGCCAATGAATGGGAAGCAAATGGACTTGTTGCATCTTTTTTCTTTTTCTGGGTCTGATCCAAAGCACAACAACTCTGACTCCCTCATCCTCTCAATTACACATGGTCTTGTGGGTAGCAATTCCATATCTGTAGGATTCTGTCTATCAAAGAATCACTAGTGATCCACAAATTCTGGAAGCTACATTGGAAGAGCAATACAAAAAGCTTGTGTTAAAAAGTCTCAATTCTCTATCTCCATCAATCAATTCAAAGATGTCTGATCTGGTCATTATTGATGGTCTTGATAAATGAACAAATTCATCCACTTCCTTCTTGGCCATTCTCAAAGATGTTTTTCATTAACAAAGGTTATTATAGCAATCTTATTGCACAACAGGCTCTTCATGTTCTTGTGACAGTCTTGAAAGAACAGGCTGTGAAGATGGTCTTTGCAACTTTTTTTGTATATTGGTCCAGAATCTACTCTACCATCAACAAACCATCTGAAGAATTGTTATCCAACCTCCTTGATACAGATATGGAAAATTTACAAAGGTTCTCCAAACCACAGTCATTCTCTAACCTGGAACCACATTCTTTAAGTATTGACAGGAAGACAAGCTATCGTAAGGTCAATAAAGAATAGCACTAACACAAATATAACTGAGGCCAAAAATGTAATTGAAACACAGAAGAATATAGAGAAGTGTTGTTCCTGGCTGTAAGTTCTATCAATGACCAGCATGTTCTAAACCTTTTCAGCTGCTACTAACTACTGGTGATTCAATGCTCCCATTACCAGATTCTGGTTGTAGGTGGAGGTTGCCTGGTAATAGACTAGTCTCAATGTCAGCAATGCAGAATGTTGAGAGTGTCTGTTGAACACTATCTACAGATCTGCCATATGCTACTCGGGCAGTGACCATTGTTGGAGCGAGGCCCTAGAAGAGAAGTACTAATTGGATGTGAAAACCAAAAATGAACAAAGTCCTTACAGACATTAGAACCGCGATGTCTGTGAGATCAATCAGTAGTATGCCTGTTCCATTAGGATTCCACAGAAATTTTCTAGCACTTGTGTCAACAGGATGCCTGCATACAGCAACGCAGACCCAATGCTTGTTATGTAGTCAGCATAATAATTATAGAAGAATCAGATTTATATACACATTACTGCCCAATGTCATTAAAGTTTGAGTGGTTTGATGAGGCGCTTCCAGCGGATGGCTGGTGTTAAGTACGCCCACGATGAGGCATCTTCGGACGTCAATCCAGCCCCTTTGGGACACGTCCCTCTCGATCGGACGGTGAACGCCATGCCATAAATAGCATTTCGGAAATTATAACAACCTCGCCAGACAAGTCGCCAAAGGCAATCAGACCCGTCATCACCTGAAACTATGAGTGAGTTTTACTTGCTCAATTGGTAATACCCTCCATCGAAGTTCAGCTCTTCTAACACTCAAAGGCTATGTATTGTGTGGCGCCGAAGGTCGGCCGGGAACCTCAGAAATTCGATAACTCAATCAAATATTCAAATTCAAAACGCGGATCATCAAAGCGAAAGTACTAACACATATGTAGCTACTCGGTGGTTAAACATTCTGGTTCAATATGTAATGGATTTGACGGAGACGTCAAGCGTCAATCACAGAACTCGTTAGTCCACATACATTTCCATACACAGAACGAAACTACGCACAAGTTTGAAAAAACTCAAGTTCCCGATCTCAACCGAGTTGATCAGTTGCAAGGGCAACCCTGGAACGTTCCTTGGGTGCAAACGTTGTTGACACCAAAGCAGCCATTGTCATTGCAAGACCCATTGTTGTCGCCGCACTTGTTGCATGGGCAACCGTTGAACTGTCCTTGGGTGCAAGTTCCACGGATCGCATTTGGGTTGGGGTAGACGCCTGCACAACCGTTTTGGTCACAACGGCCAATATGGTCATTGCATTGATCTTTGGCTACGAGGTCCTGTGAAACGTCGACGAGCAATGTGTCAATGTTAATGCGGATGAACCGTGGAGGACAAGAAATGAATACTGACTTCTGCAGCAACGGGGGCGGGTCCAGCGATGACTCCAGTGGTTGCCATCATCATCGAGACGATGAAGAGGCTCATAACTTTGGTCGAGAACATAGCTACTTTGTATGGGGCTGTCGTTGGAGAGGTAAGTGCTGTTGGTGATGAACTGAGAGAGCAGGTTGAAGGCTTTTATACGCAGAATAGATGCTCTTGATTTGAATACTTCGGACGTTTTTTGTAAGTTAATGTTATCATCGTTGAATTAAATCTCCCGGAGACTATTTCGTTATATTGCTTGACCGAACGGCCACCAGGGAGGTCGGGAAGTCGTGTGGGTGGTTCGCCACAAGTAGCTATTCAACCTGTCTATTACTTTCGATGAGGCAACCGACGTATAAACCCATTTGTGGACATCATATTACACCGCTTGTCATTCGCTTTATTACGGAGAGGTAGGAAAGACGCCTAGCCCAGTTTGGGATCGTATACCGCCGACTTGACTCAGGCTCCAAAGTTGACCGTTGAGGAGTTAGCATGAGGGCTGTGAGTGATGTTATCTCAATAGCCACACGTTTTGTACCAAACCTCGAGTTCCCACGTATATCCAGATGGCGGAACTAATTGAGCAGTTCTTCATTCAAGAATCACTGAGATTGCTGCTTATTGGGTGCAAATTTACCCTGACGCTAGAGCACATAACTTGAGGGCTTCAGTTCTGTCTAACTGAGCTGTGGGAAAAGTTAATCAGTCATCGATACTCGCACCCCAATATTATACTATGTATATGGAACATCAGTGGCGTTCACGATGCATGAAGGTTCAATACTTTGCCTCAAACACCATCCATTTTTTGAGCCGCCAGCATCGCCTGTAGGATAGACGTAACATTTCGAATAGGAAAGTACAAGTGCCGGCCAGTGCACTATTCAAATACAACCGTCCTGAGCGTCCGAATTATACACATTGTAATTGCGGATTGGGGTTCATATCGCTGAGAACGGGCTTTCCTATCTCGTATTTGGCTCAAGGCATCTAATTGAGATCGCCAGAATGATACACATCGGAATCGTGAAAACTCATCAGAAGTTAAATGACTACGCCCGCGTTATGTTATCGTTCAGTTCACATCCTTGGGAATACCACAACCCCACGTTATTTCCAGGCCGATTGTTTTCCTTCACCCCCATCATTACCATCAGCCACCCCACTGGGGTGATTCATTCCTTCCTACGAGCTCTCAGCCTCTATGGAGATGATTACTCTCATCCCGACTTCATGGTGGCTGGTGAGAGTTTTTCTTTGGAACAGTTGATATGTGGTTCATTCAAGTCATTTGAGAAGGCTCGTGCAGTGGAGGAACCTAGGATTCCTATTTTGGTCGACGGAGACAAGTTGGTTGCGGATCCCCAAGGGCAGGTGAAAGAACTCTGCAGGATTGGGCATTGAAGAAAGTCAAGTTAAATTAGACCTTGCGGGTTGCGACTGATATAAATAGGTCACGCCGATTAGTCGCAAGGGCGTCCCAGTTTGTACTATGTCAAAGATAGGGCCTGGTATTTAAATATGTAATCCTTCATCTTATGCACAGACCTCAGACCACAGCCAAACCCATCCTGAGGGTGTTCCGGGCTCGACTTCTAGGCTGCGTCTAGTCTATATTTTTGCCCATTATATTGTTGCATCGATAATCAGGTCAAAAAAGATTATGGACTTACCGAATCTTATGCCTTCCCCGAAAGTCTACAATTTTCAGCGGGTATTGCTGGCAGAACTCACCAAGATTATTGAGCACCCTGAGGATCTAAAACTCAATGTCAGTGGTAAGTGCGAGTTTTTGGAATTAGAAGAGTAGTTTCTGGGAAGTCTTTCCGGATGTGTGGCCCATGAGGTGCATTCTATTAGGTTTGGTTTCGCTTTGTTGGGAGGCTGATTGATCCGGCTTCCTAGTAGGGTTTAGTTGAATAGTATTCAGGGAGTACGGCTTGCTTTGTCGTCTTTCTCCTCCAGCAGCCTAGTCTAGACTCTAGATATGGTAAGCACCCTGCTGAAGAGCTGAGATGGTCATGAAGATTGTTCTCATAGAAAACACCAATGGTCACTGGTCACACTTATATATCAATCAAATGGAAAGATTATGCTATACATTCATTCTATACTTGGCATTAATGGTTTCAAGAACATTAACAATAAGGACTATCTCAAACATCGAACTCCTACAAGTTTCAGATACAAGCAAACTAGTTACAGATTAGGGACCAAATGTCTAAAGGTTTCATTTGTATTCTCTGACAAGGCCTTGAAGTATATACTGAGGGCCAACAGTCAAATCTTCTGTATTCTCACCATCTCCCAGGCTCATTCCAATAATGTCTGCAAGTGACCTGGAAGAGAAGTTTGCACCCTTAGTGCTGAGCAGATTAACGCTCATCCAATATCTGATCTCTCTGTTTGTAGAGTTTATCTATCTATACGACAATTAGGTTGATATCTTTTTCACAGGCAATTTCTTTTGTATATGGTATGTATACTTATAATGTTACTTTGAAACCTATCAATAACTGCATGAACCACAGGAATTTACTGTGTCATATTTGGACCATCCATCCATGCACTCTTTCAAAATGGTAGTTCCGCCCACAAGCTACACAAGGGAGGCTCTATAGCTCTCTTTGTGCTGGCCCCTATCTTTACTGCTCTTGAGACTTGGGGATTGTCTCGACAAACATACATATTTTTGATGCTGCAACAACCAAAAAGTATACTCCCCTTATCCAGTATCTGCCTGGTGATGACGGAAAGACTGCCTGGAGGTAGCTAAGAGCTTTCACAATAGCCTGCTTTCACCACTAATCCAGTTTTTCATTCTAGTGGAAGTACAAGCCTCATTTCTGCTCTTAATCTAAAGAAAACTTATTGCCATCAGTTCTAAATTCTGCAACAATTTACTTTAGCACTATAGTTGATGCAATGCTTGTAAGTTCTTCAAATAAATGAAGCTTATAAGAACTGATGCTTTATCTAGATTCACCATTGTTATATTGTCTTCAACTCTAACAAATTTATCCTGTATCCACTTGTTTTTGTTACATTTATGTTGAATGGTTGGTTTCATATTCCCTTTTTTTATTGCTTGGTTCTATATTTGACAGTTGTTTAATAGGCATCAATCTTGGAATTCTTATTGTTTCCATAATTGGATATGGAGATTCTTCAAAGGATGTCAATATCATTCTTATAAGAAGAATACTTAAAGGTAGAGTATTGATATGCATAGCTTGTGCTTCAGATTGTGTTGACATTCATGACTGGTAAGCTTGGTGGATTTCATTAATCTACTCTAGGCACACAAGGGATCATTCACTTTATTTGATGTAGGTGTGTGCATTTGGTTGATCACTCATGAAGCAAGGCGGCTTGCAGTGGGGAGATCAAACCACTCAAAGTTTGATGATGTTGTGGCAATAATATGTAAATTTGACTCTTCTACAATGCTGACTACATAACTTACATAACAAGCATCGACTCTGCATTGCTATATGTAGGCACCCTGTTGACTAATATAGTGCTAGAAAATTTTGTATGGAATTCCGATGGAGCAGATATACCACCTTTCAATCTCTCAGACATAGCAATCCTGATGTCTGTAAGTACTTTGCTCCTTGCCCCAACAATGGCTATTGCCCGGGTAGCACATAGCAAATCTGTGGATAGTGTTCAACAGACACTCTCAATGTTCCATATTGCTGACATTGAGGCCAGTCAGCAGAGGTCTATTGCTACCAGGCAAAGGGCTATTGACCTCCACTTACAAACAGGTCTGGTATTGGGAACATTCAGGAAGGGCAAAGGGCATTTGAATCACCAGTAGCAGCAGCTAATAAGGTTTAGAATGTGCTGGTGGTTGATAGAATTTGTGCCCAGTAACAACAGCTCTCTATGATTTCCTGCATCTCAATATCCCTGAATGCTTTTATTTATTAATGGACCTAGTCTTGTGTCTGTTAGTTCTATACTAACTATGACTTTTATCTATTCCAAACTGACCTTCCAGTAGTTTGTCTCCTTTGCAAGATTTAGAAAATGTGGTTGATTGGAGCTCACTAGGGGGACTTATGTGTGTGGACTAACCTTCTTGCATCACCTAAATGAAAACTCTGAGTCATGACTTAGTGCAAATATGAGTAGTCAGTGTAGCCCTTGGGGTCAAGGGTACCTACCCAGTATGTAGAATTTAGTTACAGGTACCACCACTGTGATATATCATATACTTAGATCGATTTCGTATGTGTATGTGAACGTAACATATCTGAGGAAAATAGAAGGGAGTTGATGGAATGTTGAGCCAGAAAGACCAGAGTTCATTCAAAAATCCTATCCCTCGACAATTTTGTCATACGGAACGGATGGAACGTTGAGGTATAATGGGGCAGTTGCGGTCTGTAGCTTGAATTTGACTGCTACGTTTGAGGTCTGTTTCGTCTACCATGCTTAAGCTTTAGAGTTTCCAGGTCCTGGTTTTGTTTATACACTACTACGTCAGCCAGTCGATTTCTTATAATAGTGTGCTGGGATCAGCAAGATTCATGTTGGCATTCATCGAGTACGAGCAGTCGATGAATTGAGATGATGTAAAACGAGGAGTTTTTTGGAAGCGCAGGTCCAATTCCGCTGTCACATGTGTTTTACACCTGGCAGACACTAAGCCGTTAAAGCTTCATGGATGGCTTCCATCCAGTTTTTACATTAGACTCGAATAGTTTTCCGAGAGACCGCAAGCTGGCGGTTGACACCAATGCCATATTTATAGAAGTCTTTGGCATGGCTACGTACGAAACATGGTTAAAAGAGTGAAACTTAAAGCGAGTTTGAAGTGAGACGGGAAGTGATTTCCCTCTCAAATCGTCTAATGAAAACGGATCAGATGTCGAGCTTGATCATCGCGAAAAACGAAAAACCCCTTTGCCGGGCATAATCCCAAGCGTATGCTCACTCTTGCTTCCGCCGCTTCCAGCTGATCTACGTCTACTCCTAGGGTTTTAACCTCATGATCGATGACGACCCAACTTCGTACTGTTTTCCCTCGTCAATTGCGAACCTGACTTTTTTCTTTCCTTCTTGGTGGAGCTGGCGTTGATTTCCATTCCTCGGTACTCAGGGTGGAAAGGACCATGTAGGTAGCCGGCTGTCTGGTTGGAGTCCAGGTCTTTGTGATTGAATTGCCGTATAGATAGCAGACAAATCTATGCCTTTTCCAATTTCAAAGTCCGAAGGCTGATGTTCTGTGGCACGAATTGACTTAATTCATCCATTTTGACATCGGGAACTTTGGAAATTCGATAAACTCAATCAAAGATTTAAAAATTGAACGCGGATCATCAAAGCAAAAGAAATCTGGTTAAATACATGATGGATTCAACGGACGCTGAGCGCCAATCACACTCTACAAGCGAGCTTGTTAACCCACATAATTTTCCATACAAACGAAATAACTCACAGGTTGAAAAAACTCAGGTCCCGGTTTTTTCGGAGGCCTTCCTCGACCGATTCCCAGTGATCAGTTGCAAGGGCATCCCTGGAATGTTCCTTGGGTGCAAACATTGTTGACACCAAAGCAACCATTGTTATTGCAGGACCCATTCTTGTCGCCACACTTGTTGCATGGGCAACCATTATACTGTCCTTGGGTGCAGGTTCCACGGATTGCACTTGGGTTGGGGTAGACGCCTGCACAGCCGTTTTGGTCGCAACGGCCGATATGGTTGTTGCATTGATCTTTGGCGACGAGGTCCTGTGAAACGTCGACGAGGAATGGATGAATGGTTAGTATGGATGGATCGGGGAGGACAAAAGGTGAATACTGACTTCTGCAGCGACAGGGGCGGGTCCAGCGACGACTCCGGTGGCTGCCATCATCATCGAGACGATGAAGAGGCTCATAACTTTGGTAGAGAACATGGCTGCTGTGCGGGTTTTTGTTGGAGAGAGAGAAGAAGTAAGTGCTGTTTGTGATGAGCTGAGAATGCAGGTTGAAGGCCTTTATACATAGAATAGACGCCCCTCGATTCGAATATTTCGTATGTTTTTGTTAAGTTAATGCTAGCGCCGCCCACCGCCTAACTTTTTTTTTTCAGGGGCTGTTTCGTTATATTGCTTGACTGAGCGGTCGGGGAGGTCGGGGAGTTGTTTGGGTGGTTCGCCACAAGTAGCATCCAACCTGTCTATCACTTTTGATGAGGCAGCCGACATTTAAATTTATTTGTGGACATCGTGTTACCCCGCCTGTCATTCGCTTCGTTACGGAGAGGTAGGAAGGGTCCAGCCTTGGCATTGTATACCACCGACTTGATCCAGGTTCGGAAGTCGAGGAGTTAGCATGCCAAGAATTGGGGTGAGTGATTCATCTGAATGATAGCTTCACGTTTCATACCGTTCTTCGAGGTCCACGTAACTCAGACAGTGGAGCCAACGGAGATGAATTTGCATACTTAGGAACATCAATCGTCCCTGGTTCGAATCATAAGTATTGTATTTGTGGATAGGGCCAAAGATCGCTGAGAATGGGCTCCCTACCTTGCTCATGAATATAACTGAAAACCGCCACCAAAAAACAACTCGGGTTAAATAGATACACCCGCTTTATTCTGTCATTGAGCTCATATCGCATATGGGGATCACTTAGCCCAGATTTTCCAAATGAGTTTCTCTCAGCCCCTTGAAATTCGAATAATCGTCAACCAGAGAAACAGGAAAGACAATTGACAGCTGACCTCGGTAAACAGGGACTGATCCCAAGTCCAACCGAAGGTCCTTGATGTTTTCGGCTGGTTGACACCAACACCATATCTTTGGCATGATCACGTACGAAACATGGTGAAAAAGGGTACCGGTGAAAAGCGGGTTTGATTCTTTGAAGTGGGACGGCAAGTGATTTGCGTCTTAAACTTTCATCAAGTCAGAAAATGATCAGATATCGCGGAAAACTCCGTTCGGACCTTTGCCGGGAATGATTCGAGGGAATGATTCGAGCGTATGCTTACTTAGTGTGCTCACCCTTGCTCCCGCCGCTTTCAGTTCACTAATGATACACATCGACTCCTAGTTTTCATAGTTGAGTCCCATCGAAAGCAACCCAACTGCAAATCCATAGCTGAGTTTTGCCTTCAATCAGATGAACATCAGCATGAGCGTCTTTAACTCTGACTCTTCGTCTGTCGCAAAAATACACAACTCATTCTTACAGCTCATGTTCACAACGAGTTCTGGAGGGTGGAGCGTAAGTTTCCTCGTTACTCTGAGAGTTTCTGCCTGTGTCCCACAGAAGTGCTCCAACGGATTGCTGGTGTTATGCCTACAATGAGGTGTCTTCGTACGTCAGTTCAACCCCGTTTGGGCACATCCCTCCCGATCTGACAGTGAAGTCAATGTCATAAAAAGCTTTCAGAAGTCGCAAAGACCTCGCTAGACAAGCTGAACTTCGCAATAAGACCCATCATCAACGGGAGCTGTGAGTGAGTTTTACTCGCTTAATTTTACCCTCCATCGATGTTTCAACTCTAGCACCAAAGGCTATGTATGCTCTTAATTCATCCTTTCAGCCGGGAACTTCGGAAATTCGATAAAGTCAATCAAATAACCAAAATGCGGATCATCAAAGTGAAAGTACTAATATTGTACTATTCGGTGGCCAAACATTCTGGTTTAATATATAATGGATTCGACGGAGACGCTGAGCGTCAATTACAGCCTACAAGCGAGGTTGTTAGCCAACACACCTTCCATACACATACGAAACAACGCACATGTTGAAAAAACTCAAGTTCCCGATTCTTCCTCAACCGAATTGATCAGTTGCAAGGGCACCCCTGGAATGTCCCTTGGGTGCAAACATTGTTGACACCAAAGCAGCCATTGTTATTGCAAGACCCATTCTTGTCGCCACACTTGTTGCATGGGCAACCATTATATTGTCCTTGGGTGCAAGTTCCGCGGATCGCACTTGGGTTGGGGTAGACGCCTGCGCAGCCATTTTGGTCGCAACGGCCGATATGGTTGTTGCATTGATCTTTGGCTACGAGGTTCTGTGAAGCGTCGACGAGGAATGGAACAGTGGTTAGTATGGATGGGTCGGAAAGACAAAAAGTGCACACTGACTTCTGCAGCGACAGGGGCGGGTCCAGCGACGACTCCGGTGGCTGCCATCATCATCGAGACGATGAAGAGGCTCATAACTTTGGTAGAGAACATGGTTACTTTGTGTGGGGTTTTCGTTGAAGAAGGAGAAGAGGTAAGTGCTGTTTGTGATTAGCTGAGTGCGAATGGTTGAAGGCTTTTATACACAGAATAGGCGCGCCTCGACTTGCACATTTTTGGGAAGTTAATAACACCACCGCCCACCGCTTAACTTTTCTTTCGCGAGGGCTGTTTCGTTGTATTGCTTGACTGAGCGGTCGGGGAGGTCGGGGAGCTGTGTGGGTAGGTTCGCCAAGGCTGAATGCTACATGTGACAGAGGCAACCGACGCTTAAATTCATTTGTGGACATCGTATTACACCGCTTGTCATTCGTTTTATTGTGAAGAGGTAGGAAACGTCTAGCCCAGCTTTGGGACTGTATACCACTGACTTGACCCAGGTTCGGAAGTTGAGGAGTTAGCATGGGGATTGGGTGAGTGGGTATGTCTGAATAGCTGCACGTTGCGTACTGAGCCTCGAGTTCCACGTAATGCAGACGGTGGAGCATATGGTCCGAATCATAAGCGTTGAGCTTGTGGGTAGGAGCTCAGATCGCTGAGAACTGGCCGCCTATCTCGTATTTGGCGCATGGAATTTAGTTGAGAACCGCCAGAGTCAGATTAAAAACCGGAGTCGCATCGAAAGCTCGCCATGAAACAAGTTTCAGGTAAGACAACTATACTCGTACTCTGTCATTGAGCTCACATCGTATACGAGTGCCACTTCGCCCAGAATTTTCAAATGAGTTTCTCTCAACCCTTTCAAGCTCGAATAATCGTCAACCAGAGAGACAGAGAAGATAAACGATACTAACCTAAACGAGGACTAATTATCAATAGGAAGCGGAAGACGTCGTGTGGCCCTGAAACTCGAGAAGTTGCAAGCCGGGCTGGAGTTAGTCTTAGATCCAACCGAAGTCCAAGTTTTCGGCTAGGAAAGGACGATTAGATAGGATTTTAGTCAGGTGGCTGCGAGCAAAGGCTCCCACGGTTAACGTTCACCAGGTATCCTCTTGAATGGACAGGATAGCAAGTGCTACTACAAACAGATGAGATGCGGAATTGAGTTTGTTTTGGTGGGTGTTAATGAAACATGTCCTTTTCATTTCAGTCTTTGATGATCATTTGTTAAATCAGAAGATAGTAGTGAGTAGCTGGGACTGTGGAACACTCAGAAACCGAACTACCGGAATTTTATCAAGTTTAAATTACCATCATGTGGCTCAAACACATCGCGGGCTACCGTGATGTAAAGCTTTCATGGTGTCTCATTTGAATGTCAAATTCGAACATCAATATTTGCTAGAGCTTTGTACACATGTATTCATAATTGCAACCTCCAACTGTAGGAGTACATGCATGTGTATAGAATCATTACCATAGGTTTCCTTGATTTAATCTCCTAAGGTGACAGAGATCTCAAGTATTTATCTCATCCAGTTTGTACCGGCTGGATGAGGTATGGAAGCGGGCATATTTTAAAGCTCCGCCAACAATCTGAGGCCTGCTGATTACCCGCCAATCCATCTGTGATGTTCTTCTCAGCCTCAGCTACCTTGTCAGCTAGCTGTTGGATAACCTCTTTCCTTGTAATCAGAGCTTCCTTTGCAAACACTGACACAAAATTATCCTCTCCATTAGCTCCCTTTTTGTAAAAAGAAAGTATATCACTATGCAAGGGCTTAAGTATCTCACAGAAGGAATGAACTGGAAGAAAGATATGGATCGTACTTCGTGTAATTGATGAAGTCTACAACGTGTGGCAAGCATTGAATATAATCTGCAGGTTCAATGTCTCTCTGGAATATGAACAATCCATAGGCCACAGGAATAGCAGACATATTCCGGCAGTAGGCCGCAAATCCAGATAATTTCAAAATCTATGAGAGCTAGATTTTAGAACAAGTAATTGAATGAAATCGCTGATATATAGGGGACTCGCTGTCGTCTTCAGGATTTCCATGTCTATCATCAGAGAAGATACATAGTCTAATGTTACTGTTGCAATTAGGTCAGGCTGTAATTGGCAGTAATATTCAGGTGCATCCAAAAGGCACTTTCCCAAAATATCAAGGATGGGGTCCTCCTGCTTAAGTCCTTTGAGGAGCCTTTCGTTGAACACCTCGAATTCCTTGTGGTATTGAGTGAAGGTATCATCCGGCACTGTGGCACATGCTGTGTAATTTGATACCCCTGGGAAGATGAGCATAACATGTATCAGCGATAACAACATCATCTGAGAGGGGTTGTCTGAACCAGGGATAGATTGATGATGGTAGGTGAAACTTAGAATGTAGAATTTCCTTGCACTCATCATATACTCTGGTTAAAAAGGAGTTTCTCCAATGGGATGTTACATCTACTAAGCAGATCAACAATTTGAGGCTTGATGAAAAATACACCAACACAGGATAATCTATGCAGGGTCTAAACTGAATGTTAGTTTAGGGGAACAGCCTATCAAAGGGCCCCATACTCGGTGTAACTCATGTCGGCAGCTGTAACCAGACTTGGGAGCTGTGTTCTAAGGACTAAATTTTGCCATCTCAAAGATTGTATACTGTTCTGAAGAGCAGGTAGAGATTATGGTGAAATTTGGAATGGCAAAGATTATTGTGAAATCCAATGACATCGGAACGTTTGGCCGTCGTACCTCCTAGAACAGATCAGTCGGAACTCTCTCACTTCATCCAGTTGAGGCTAGATTGCCTGAAAATATAAGCTGTCATGATATCACACAAAGAATTTGTCCCACAGTCCCAAGCTCTGGCGCACAAGGTTGTGTATTGCCGCTGTCAAAACAAGTTCGTTTTAGATTCAACTTTTTCCAAGACTGATGACATCCACAGGGTGATCTTGCCCACAGTGGCAGTCTGTAGGCCATGAACTGAGCACTGTTCACTTTTAAAAGCCTCTCCAGCCACTGAATGCACTCAAAGCAACTATGAATAGAACACCTTGGTAATCCTAATTATCCAATACTGGATGGTTATCTATCAAACCTCTGATTGGGTGGACTTTTTTCATCGACCGTGAAGGCTGCTCCACAAACGAAAACGGTCAACAGCAGTCGTTCACGATTTTACCGGAACCGAGGAACCCACCTTGAGGTTGTATGTACAACAAGGACCGCCAGGATCGAAGACTACCAAGTCCGAGGGCCAGCTATAATGTTCAAGAAGCACAAACTCCACGAGCGCTTCCGGAGGTCTCGAAGTTCCGAGTTCAAAAAAGGTATTACCCGTATTTCCAGGCTACCCTCTCCAAACTCCTTCGCCACTGTGTAACTTCAAGATCGGGCAATAATCTCACTCATGGCATTCCCGTTGTTACAACTTTAGCTGAAAAAGCATCGGCGGTGCTAAACACCATGGAAACCTTCTTTAGTCTACTCACCCTCATCGAAAGCGAGTAACAGTCCACACTTCTCATATGCCTATGTTCCCGGGCAGTCGCTGCTATTCACCAGGCATGTCCATCCCAAATAATCTAACCAAATAGTAAGTTAATGCCCTCCGATGAAAGGGGCGTTATACAATCAGCCCAGTACTTATACAAAGCAGAAGGTGGGAGCAAACTCCGGAGGGACTGAAGCCGGGGAGTTCCAATCCGAAAAACAGGATTGAGTTTGATTGAGATGTCATTGAGTTGCATTCGGGAAGAATTCTATTACGCGGAAGACTGGTCGAGGCCTTTTTAAGGCTCCATGCATCCTGTGACTTCAGTCTCTCGAGGATTATACAAACATCAAAAAGCGAGAGCCCATTTTAGTCATGGCCATAAAAGCATACCGTTCCATTGACCGCGGGTTGATTGCAAAGTGACGAGCACTACGGGTCGGAAGCCGTGAACAATAGAAAACGCCAACGAAAAGGAGGAATGATGGGAAACGGAATTTGAAGAAAACTCCCTTGCACTCGTCATGCGGACCCTGGTCAAATGGAGTTTGTTAAGCAGGATGTTGCATCTGCTATGACCTTTAGCTCACTCAAGATTGGAACCATCTTCTCTAAGTCCTACTAAGTACCGTTGGGTTAAACTGGAATAGTAAATATACATAAATACTGACACAGACAAGACTAAAAGATGATAGATATATTATCAGATAGCATCAAAGATTATTGAGAAGCAATAAACAGAGAACTGTTGTTCCTGAGTGCAAACCCGATCAGGATTCAGCCATAGTCTAAATTATTTTCTACTGCTGCTACTGGTGGCTCAGATGCCATTTCCACCTTCTGAATGCTTCCAATGCCAAAGGATGGTTGTAGCTGGAGGTCAATAGTAGTTGATAGCAACTGACTACTGCTGACTGGCCTCAATATCAGCCATGTGGAATCTTGAAAGTGTCTGTTGAACATTATCCACAGATTTTCCATATGCTACTCTGGCAATAACCATTGTTGGAGCAAGACCCCGAAAGAATATGAATATCCTTGAATTGTATGTGGAAACTGGAAATATCATGGTACTTACCGACATCAGAACTGAGATAACTGAAAGATCAAAGGGCCTTAGACCTGATTGTGTAGGATCCCATGAATGATCATCAAACACTACTGCAGCCAACAGAGTACTTGCATATAACAATGCAGACTCAATGCTTATTGCCTAGTCAGCATAGTAGCTGTAGAAGAGTTCAAATTTCTATACATACATTATTGCCAGAACAGCATTGAAACCTGACTGGGTTGACCTTCCCACTGCAAGCTGTCTTGCTTCACGAGTAATCCACCAAATGCACCCTCCTATATTGAATCCAGTAAGTGATCTTTGGTGTCCCAAGAATAGTAAAACCACCAAGCTTACCAGTTATAAATGTTAGTATAATTTGAAAAGCCACTATGGATATGACTACTCCATCATCCACTGAAAGTGCTTTGTCTTGAATCATGAGATTGCTATGTTTTGAAGAATCCCTTTCTGCAATTATCACAACAAAATCACATGCAAGGTCAATGCCTATGAAAATGATTTTTATGTGCTTGATAGTAAGATGAAGCAATGTGAGAAGTTTATATGAAACATACCATTTAAAATAAATGCAACAAAAACAAGTGGATACAGGATAAATTAATAGAGTTGAAGATGATATAACAGCGATGAATCTAGATTAAGGCATTATTTGCTATGAATTTCATCCTTTTAAAGAACTTACAAGCATTGCATCAGCTATGATACTAAAATCAATTGTTGTAGATTTAGGAGTCATGGCAATGATTTTTCTTTGGATGCTTACTTCATAAAAGGGGCAATGATGCCTGATATTCCACTTAAGAAACTGGGTATTGGGTTAGTAGTGAAAGCAAGCTATTGAGATAGTTTTTACTTACACCCAAGCAGATGCTTGATCATCTCTAGCAAGATAATGGAGAAGATGAGTATAATCCTTGGTTGTTGCAGCATCAAAATGTATATATGTTTGTCTAGACAATCCCCAAGTTTCAACAGAAGTAAAGATAGTGGCCAATACAAAGAGGGCTATAGGGCCTCCCTTGTGTAGCTTGTGGGCAGAACTACCATTTCGAAAGAGAGCATGAATAGATAATCCAAATATTACACAGTAAATTCCTAGTTCAAGTGGTTATTAATATGATCCAAGACAACTTTATAAACCATATACAAAGAACATTGTCTGTAAAAAAAAATCAGCTTAATTATCTTGTACTGTAAATATCACAAACAGAGAGTGTGGATATTGGGTAAGTGATAACCTGCTTGGCACTGAGATAAGGTGCAAGTAGCTGTTCAAGATGACTTGCAGAAGACATTGTTGGGATGAGCTGGGAGAGGGTGGGAATAAAGAAGACTTGACTGTTAGTTCTCAGTACGTACTTGGCCTTCTTATAGGATTCAAAAAAGGTCCAAAGATGCAAACACATCTTTTCCATTCATGTCAGATAACACCAATAAAAATTTTGGAATTTTTAGTCCGGAAAGCCTTAAAAGCTAATCTGAAACTAGCTTGGTTGCATCTGAAACTTCTAAGAGTTCCAGAGTTGTTATAAATAACCCTTATCTTGAGACCGCTAAGACTAAAGCTGATGTAGATCATGACAATACCCATGGCCATCTCGGAATGGATCTACACTGGGTCGCTAGAGGAGGTTGTCAGGTGGTGTATCATTGTAGCTCTATCAGAGATTGGTCAGAGATTGGGGAAATCATTCCATTGCAGTGTGGAAAGGGCGCTCCGTGCACTCCATACGTACAATACACAACATGTTTTGATCCATTCCGTGCTCTTGCCCAAGGTATAAATCACAAACTGCTATATCCAAAAGTAACCATGACAGTACGAAATCTACCGAAAGGCTATCACCTGTGGCACATTCTTCTCCTTTGCATTACTCCACTTTTACCACTTGCCATTATAAGGCCTGCAAGCAACTGCTTAACAAGTACATAAAAAGCTTGTATCAGCTCAACAAGGGCATCGACGTAGGGTCATGGTGACACTAACTTCTCATTCGGAGTTGGAAGGTATGGACAAAAAGGCTATGGAAGGGGATTATTCGGCACAGAATGCCAGTTACCTGCTGTCTACATTCCAGTCAGCACTCAGGACCGAAACTTACTTGCTCCAAGCCGAAAGCGTTTCCAACTCGTGAAACCCCATCCAACGCAAGCTAAACACATCTCGACCTGATTTCGGTCCAATCTGACTCCAAATAACCCCGATTCCACACTCAACTGGTAGGGACTTCGTACACATGTATTTATAATTGCGACCTTCACCTCCTGTAGTGGTACATTTATATAAACATGTATGTAGAATCGTGACTATGGGCTTCAAAGCTTCGTCTAATCCCCTAAGCTAGTAACAGGGAGTTCAAACATCTCGTCCAGTTTGTACCGGCCGGATGAGGTATGAAACCGCACGTATCCGATTCTGAAGCTCTTCCAACTGTCCCAAGCACGCTGATTACCAGCCAAACCTGTAGAGATGTTCGCTTCGGCCTCAACAACATCGTTAGTTAGGCGTCGAATTACCTCGTTTCTTGTAATTAGAGTTTCCTGCGCGAGGACGGTCGCAAGATTTCTCATCTCTCCGCTAACTTCCTCCTTGTAAAAGGAAAGGAAAGGATGTCGCTGTGCATTCAGGTGAGGAGCAGACTGCATAGAAAGTGGATCGTACTTCATGTAATTGATGTAGTTCGATATGTCAGGCAGCCATTGAATATACTCCGCGGGCTCAATGTCCTTCGGGAATATAAACATTCCATAGGCCACAGGAATTCCAGAAGTATTCCGACAGTAAACTGTAAATCCGGACGGATTCAAGATCTACAGAAGCTAGAGGTTTGAAGAAGTACTAGGATCACCAGCGGAAAACTCACCGCCATTTTTGGAACTTCCATGTTCATCATCACAGAAGTTACACAATCCAACGTTGCTGTTGCAATGAGATTGGACTGTAACTGGCCGTAATACTCAGATGCTTCGACAAGGTTCTTTGCCAGAATATCAAGGATGGGATCCTCTTGCGACAGTCCTCTGAGAAGCTGTTCATTGAACCCTCAACGTTCTCGTTTTCTTGACTGAAAGTATCGTCTAACAGCGTAACGCACGCGGTGTAGATAGCAATGTGCGTTCTGTTGCTCCTCGGGAGATGAGGGTAAGACGTGCCAGCCATGACGACGCCAACGGAAAGATATTTGCCGAACCAGGGATTGAGGGACGATGGTAAACGAAATTTGAAATTCAAAATTTCCTAGCACTCGTCGTACAAACCCTAGTCAAATGGGAATTTGTCGAGCGGGATGCTACATTTGTCAAGCAGCTCGTGAACTGTTCGCCTGATGAAAGATACCGAAGAAGAGGATAGTATGGGCTGGGTCTAAACCTGGATGTTAATTTACAGTGAACGCCTTGTCAAATGGCCTTCCACTCACTGTCTCGTTTAAAGTCATGTTGGCAGCTGTAACCTGGGAGTCTTGTGCCCTGAGAACTAGGTTGTACCACCTTCAGGTTTGAACATTAAATACTAGACTGACGCGCAAGGCGACAGTCGTGGCCCAAATTGCCGTGTCATCCAATAGAAAAAGGAAGCTTGACCCACGAACTCCCCAAAGTAGCTTAGTCCGTATGGATTCCTATATATCGATCTTGCCACTCGCTCGAGGCTGGAGTGCCTTGCAAATGAATGGGTCTTTGAGGTACCAGGAGATGTTCTCAAGCTCAGCACACTACCGAACGAGTTCGGATTCAATCCCACCCAACTGACGCCGGCAAGGTCGGCAAAAGGGCTTTGCTCTCATTGAAAGAGTTACATGAATACCATTCACCTCGAACGAGGTTCGCCTTCGTAGTAGAAGGCGGTGAGAATAGGACCTCCCCAACCGTAAGAGCCAGCTTCAATTTCCGAATGGGTGGAATTAGTAGTCCTAGCGGAACGGCATCTGAGGGGAATTCTTTCTCCCAAATTTCTAGAATCATTATAGACTATCCCACTGCGGGCAAAACCCCGGTCAGTTGCTTGACCCCTAATCAGCCTGTACTTCTTTGAAACGAGGGGTGCCCTTTTGTTTCTCGGTGCGTGTATTTAGAAGGAGTTAAAAGACCCTATCAAACATCTTGACCTTGTGAGCAAGAGAAAAAATGGCCTCTACGACAATTTTGTCTGGGCACAAACTTGCCGTGCTTGTGGCAAAGTCGATAAACCGAAACATGCTACTACCGGTGGATGATCTCGTTCAGGGTGGTATGGTTGATTCGGTCATTCAGGAAAACACAGACGAATAACAGAAGTTTGTGGTAGGTACATCACTGCTGCTATGGATTCTGAGCCGTCTTTGGGGAGAATACTATACCGTGACTGCGAACGAAACCCGACAAGGAATCTCAGCGTCATACCTGACCACAAACTTGTCGGCAGCTAGAGCCGAAAACCGATGACCATTAAATTGTTAAACTTCAAATACTACCTTCTTTGGTAGAAGCCTCCAAGTGATAAACATCTGAGGATGATTATTTCCCCATGCAGGGAATTTGACTGATCCATGACACCTACATATGTCAACGGACTACAAGAAAATGATCAAAGGCCCAGGCTTATGTCCGTAATACAACATGCTCGAACTAACCAGTTAGAGTCGAATCAACCAATAAGTGACTGGGTGATAATGAATGATTCCCCGCGGCTCAGAGTTACCAAACTCACTGCGTCCAGTTGATGTCCCGCAGGTATCCAGCAGCTCAAAGGACACTTTTTTTGGAGGCGAGATGAGTCGGACCTCACGACTATGGTTTGAATTGTGTTAATGCGTTTTGACACAGAATCACCAGTAGTGGATGAACTACGTTATCGATTGGTCGGGCGAATAGCTTCAATGGGCATACTCAGTCTCCGTAATCAGCGCTTCAGTCAGCTAACGACGCCAATCAATCAGAATTTGCGCCCAGAAAAAGTATCGTAAAGCTGTTAAGAAACCGTGAGATTAGGAACGGCTCGGAAAAATGCTGTATAGTAACTAGCAGCAGATTCACACGGTCCGGTTCAATGGCTTCTGCTGCTCGACCACCGCAAATTTTACTTATACTCGACTGCTCGAGCTCAAGACTTTCCCTCAACAATTCCGCTTTTTCTTTCAAATATCCTACTATATGGGAAGATTCACATCTCGACACTTATCATAAACGACCTATCAGCAAAACGTCAATCAATATCAGAATCAATACAACCAAGGGACTAATTGTTTAAAAAGAACGTCCCGATTCTTTGTACACTTACCGCAGCACTTGAAGAGATTGCGGAACAAAGCAAACAAATTCCGAATCGAGGTTTGCATACTCACTAGTACCCCGCACACAGCATTCAATGAAAATTTCCAGAATTCCACCATCAGGGACGAACACAGCATGAAGTATGACCGCATTGTAAGCAGAAAATCACATATAAATGTCAGTAATTGAAGGACCGCGATGGGAAGCCTCTTATTCATGCTGCCTCGGACCTCTCTCAGCGCTCCTGAGTCACCAAATTCTTCCCCGACTACTCCTCGAAGAGACGATAGGGTGAGTGCTGTGGATTTTAATTGGCGTTCTCAGTTTAACGATTCGTGCTCGTAGTCTCGAAAATTTCGCTACTCCGCCGAAGTTCCACGTCTCTTCATTCAAGAAAAGCTCGCAGATCCGAAAGAAAGGACCAGTGTAGATCACGCAGAGGTAAGTGACCACGCCCGAGTTCACTTTGTCTCGATAAAGCTATTTTCAGAAAAACCCGTGGAAAGAAGGCGATCCGTATCGATTCAGTCCCCCAAAGAAGCGCGATCCATGGGAAGAATGTATCAAGTTGGTCGAGAAACACGACGATGAAACTTGCAGAGGATGGAAAGAGCATATCGATACTCTCCTGGTTTTCGTTGGTGTATTGCTTTGATTGACAGGGCCGACTCTGATATTGGGAAATACTCAGGCAGGTCTGTTCTCCGCGGCGGTCACCGCCTTTATCATCGAATCGTACCGCCAACTTCAAGAGGATCCCAACGAAGCCAGTCTGCGCATTCTGATTCAGATCTCACAACAACTTTCCGGCTCGTCGGGCGTTCCGCCTGTTTCGAATATCATCAGCGGAAACAACGGGCAGTTCATCCCTACCTCTTCCGCTATACGAATCAACACCTGTTGGTTCCTCAGCTTAACTTTAAGCCTTTCCACAGCCTTATTTGGTATTCTTTGCAAACAGTGGCTTCATGAATATCAAAGAGATGTACCGACTGCCTCTCACAAAGATTCCCTTGGCCTTAGGCATATGCGCTTTGAGGGTTTTCACAAATGGGGCGTTCCCATCGTGTTATCAGTTCTTCCCATTCTTCTTCAGATCTCCCTCGTACTCTTTTTTGTCGGCCTCCTCGATCTTTTGTGGTCTCTCCATCGTACTCCCGCCATTGTGACAACGATCGCAGTCGGCAGCAGCATTCTCATCCTTATCCTGACCACAGTATTACCTGCCTATTACGTCCTGACGTGGAATTTCCGTTCGTCTAGTGACTCCGTGTACCTGTGCCCCTTCAAGTCGCCCCAGTCATGGTGGATCTATAGGCTACTCCATCTTCTCTCGAACGTCGTGAAGACAAAGTCCCGAAACGTTCGTGGGTATCTTGAAGCATCCGATTGGGCTTCCATCGATTTCAAACTATCTCGTTCTCACCTTCCCGCTTCATTTCACTGTCACACGTATCCCGTCCGGAGTTTGAAATGGATTCGCGACGTGTTTGGAGACAATATCTCTACGTCGTTCAATATCTTTCATTGTCTCCAAGAGCTGACTGCGGAAGAGGTAGCGTTTGTTATAGACGAGGAGGAAGTTGGCACGAAGGATGCACTGAATCAGAAATTCTTGTCAACACACTCATGGGACAAGAATGTTCAGCTATTCTGTGCGGAGCTTGCAATGCGACAAATCAATACCTCTCCAAATTCCAGGAATATCGGGGCGCACTTGTGGTATCTGACACTTCCTGGAGTAATCGACTGTGGTCAGTGGCTTCATCATGTATTCATATTCCTTGCGTAATCCGTTGACGGGTCGACAAACACCCCTCTATCTACAGGGAACCCTTCCCCTGAATACGAAACATTCTTGCATCAAGTCATATCTACTCTTAAACACCATCTTCTTCAGGAAAACGTCAACTCCCAAGACGTCGATCCTCTCCTTTCAATCTCACGTTCGCTTTGGACACATTCGATAGAATCTGTTCGATTGTCAAGCATGTCACTGCTAGACGACATCGACGCCTGGCTCTCTCGGCCAACACCACCTCAAGACGACAGCGCTTCTGTCGTTCTTCTTCTGCGCGTTCGAAAATGCTGCATTGCCATTCATTCCGTCATTAACAGCACAGCTATCGATTTCTCCACTCTGGCCTCGTCAGAACATACGCCGCGTCTCATACGGTCGTTGGATCGACATCTCAACAATCTCGATGAACGGATAGATTTTCACTCGAAAGCATGGACGCGTAAACATTGGATACAAACGAGGGAGATCGTGAATGACCTGCTAACTTTATGTCGGGCGTCATCACGACTCGCAAGAAATAGCTCATCGTCTGTTATTGAGGTTCCGACCTTCAACTGGACTACAACTACCGTCGAAGACGACCAGGACGAAGATGATGGGGATCTGACTTTGGTCATTAAACGGTACACGTCGGGCTCTTGAAGAATCGCAGCGGTAAACATCGTGCCTGCGCTCAATATGTGACCGAAATCAGAATTTTTGGACTTTCAGCGCGCTTGAGTTGGGATTGATTTTATCGAGCCACCGTCTGTTGTCCTCCCCGCGGTGTAGTATACTCGATAAGGGCTGTAGATACCCTCGCATCTGCTTGTTTGTCGTCTCTATAGACTAAATCACTCGGACTATATACATGTGTAATATACCCTGCTCCGAGCCATTGAACTCTGTTATCCTGTACAGGGGGCGATTCGAAATGGGCATGCATACCTGCAAGACTCTCGGTCAGAAACGCTATGGCTAATCTATTTCACTATGCCAGATGTTCGAAAAAAAGAATTGCTATGGCAGCCAGGATAAAAACTACACTGCCCCAGTGAGGCTCGAACTCACGACCTTCCGATTGCTTCGTATTACGTTAACAGTCGGACGCTGTAACCAACTCAGCCATGGGGCACATATACGAACGATAAATTATGCTAATATATCGAGTACTGATCTACGCTCTAATTGGGACACCAGTCCCGAAAGATTTACTACAACACAGGCCAGCCCACTAGATTATACTTGTCAAACCGAGGACGACATAGCACCAAGATGACCAGGCGTGGACCGCCCCACCAACCAACTAGAATGACCGGTGCTCGCTGTACTATGGGAAACTCTCCCATTTCCGCGGTCGAACAGCCGATTCAAGTTCAACGGCAACGACGAACGCTCCCTAACAGGCTGTGGGGGCACTCCGAACAGCCTACCTCTAAACTCTTCCAGTCGCCTCCGTGCCCCGAGTCGTTGGTAACGCAAGGAAGCGAGAAACATCATAACGAGGATAAACACTCCACTGATACAGCCTATGATGATTCCGTCACGTCTATGGAAGCAATTTGGGTTTTCCTGACAGCTGGAACTTGAATGATCACTGCTGTGCCTTGAAGAATCAGAACTTGAAGTAGGCGAAGCAGAGCCGGTCGGAGACTGGGTTGTGGGGAGACTCGACTGCATTGTATTGGTTAGTGTATTTCCTAACGTTGGCATTGTGGTTTCGGTAGTCTCAGGCGGGTGAGGGTTAGTATCAGATCTTGAGAGGGAACCATCGGATTAACAGTTTCAGTTTCAGAACCCGCTTCAGGAATGATAATGAACTGCTTAACGTACCCAGTTTCGGGAGGTGCGGACGACGTGGTGATCGGTGGTGAGCTCGTAGCCAAAGTACCCTCAGTGTTCGTTGATGTCGTGGTCAGCTTTGACGTTGTAGTCATCGTTGAGGTCGTGGTCAGCGTAGAGGTCTGACTGTTTCAAAGCATTGAATGAGTCACGAGCTTCTCATGTCACTAAATCAGTTTCACCTGCCAGACTGTATTGAGGTTTCAGTGTCTCTCGGTTTTGTTGAAACATGTGTTTGCAATGTTCGGGAACCTGTCGTTGAGGACTCGCTCGACGAGGATGTGATGGAACTGCTGCTAGTTTGTCCGAACATCGTTAGGGATAGACCTTAGCTTCTTGATAGAAAGAACTCACGTTGTGGTATCTGGTACGTCGATCACGCCGCCGCCTTCGAATGACGATACTTGCCCCCCTGAAGCCAACGTCGAGGTGGGCTGCGAATTTGCTGTTCTAGGGCGATGTCAACCAACTGAAGGGAGACCCGAAATCTTGCTAAACACACTCGGTTTCCTCCACAGCGAACAACATAAACTGTCTAGCTTGAAAGCAGCGAATCAATCACGGCTATCATCGACAATAGCAACGGCATTTACTTACCCTGCGCTCGGAAACACTACTTGCGCTGTTCCAGTGTTCTCCCCAGCCAATACCGATACCAATGCCCCAAACTTCCCGCTGTCAGCGTTCAGGCTCTTCGGCACCAGCCCAAAACTGGTAGGGTCGATTCCTAATTCTCGAGTCCATGTTACCTGCGTCAAGGATCTGGCCGTGACGGTGGGAGAGACGTGGATTTGAAGACTGTGGGTCAAGGGGGCTAAAGTGACAGATGCAATAAACCTACGTAGGCGTCAGACAAACGGGAAGATTAGACGCAGATAATTATACATGACAGCGACTTACAAGATCAAACAAAGCCGTCGGTTGACATTGAAGTTTGTAAACTGATTGCGAGCTAGGGCGATGGAGAATAGTATGGCTAGCATGTCAAAAGAATGGATAGATGTAATGAGTGGGTAGGGGAAGGGAAAGGCAGCAGGCACCAGCCTGTTGGGAGAGATCGACCCGTATGCAAACATATAGAGGTTTGCACAGTCGAACCATCCCGATGGCCGCATTACAACATGATGATCATCGTCTGTACCGCAACATCGATGAAACATCAGGAAGATTAAAAAGAGAAGCCGAGCAGTATTCCCTATCTGAGCCTCCAGAGCACTCGCTGTTCCTACAGCAACGCAGTGCTTGATCTAAGTGTTGTTATGATTTGGGACTCTGGGAATAATTCATGGTCAGAAGATGAATCATTGGTGATTCATTGGATGAACCCTTTGATGAATTCAAAAGTAACCAGGATCATGCTTGATGAGAGCATGGCCGAGTGTGAACTTTTGTGATGGTAAAACAGGAACGAAGGCCTGCCTCAACAGAGCAGATTCAGCTCGGATGATGATCCTAGATAAAACACCCACTGGACGGTATGCCTGCCTTGACCCACAAGTGTTGGGCCAGGATGAGCTTGGACGAATGCTATATTCTGGCCTCAGTGCAGGATATGTATGACTGTCCTGAGTCGCGTCGAATGTGGGACGAGCAGAATTGATTCAGCCCAGCCACGCGTAGAATGTTAGAAACAAGTAATCTGATATCACGTAGTTGACTCATTGATTGTCAATGTTTGGCGGGACGTCGCGTGGACGGTTGGTTGCCGCTGCGGCACAATCGGCCTCTCGGCTTCTCGTAACCTAGCGAGCTGATGAACCGGTTCGATTAATATTCACTTCATTTTCCCGCCACGAAATCGGGAAGGAGGGGGACTTTCTTGCTCTGATATCATCAAAGAGAGTCTATCATAGCGTCCCTTTGGCCGGTACTAAGGATCCTATCAGCGAGTTCAATGATCCGTAGTGTGGACTGAAAAATCTCCATAAGTGGTGGCCAGTCGCTGCGCTCGTCGAGCCAGAGGTGCACAGTCCGGAGCGAAAGTCAAACTTACGGCCTCGAATAGAATAGATAAAAAGAACGTCGACATTAAGGTTATGTATATTGCAAAGGGACGGCGGCTCGTTCTCCGCTCCTCATGGAATCCTAGCACATAACTGTACTGGCTTCCATTTTGAATACAGTGGTTACAGTGGAGCTTAGTCGGACTATTCCCAAGAATGACAACCTTATCCATATGGCTCTAGCTTTGTTCATCCCGCGAGTACGTACAGCGGCATCAGATGCGTACTTGATGAACTGCGCCCGAGCTTTGCTGGCAATGAGAAAGTATGTCCACATGCTCCTGGAGCAGGTTCCTGGAAGGTAAATCGTATAATACCGAAAGGGGACCACCAGTAACAGCAGGAAGGATTTTTGAACAATCGTGGGTTGAAATCCCACTCTCAGCCAGAAGAACGGAAGTCTTGCGGGAAGCGGCGCTAGGTAGCACATTGTGCATGACTAGCGCTCACTTTCTAACACATGTTAAGGACGGGACAGGAGGGTGACTGAAGGCCGAAACGTCAGTTTTTTACTCATCGGATTAGTTGTGGCTGCAAGGCGACCAGGAGACTGATTCATCAACTAACTGCTCTGTTTACGACATGACTGTTCCCCCCTCTGTCTTACCAGGTACGTGACCTCACTTAATGCTTGATAGTATTATTCTCAGAAGTCTAAGACTTTCAAATTAAGCCATGGATGAGTGGAGAGCCGGCCATTCGGTTATCACGAGGGGGCAGCGATGGTCAATTAAGTGTCGATTCGGATTCAGCTTGGACTGCGTCAGTTCGGAGACTGTAATTGCAGCCACTTTCACCTGTGTTTGGGTGAGTGAGGTTAGTATATTCAACTGCGGAATTCAAGGCCGAGTATATATCCACAAAAGTCATCGAGAGATGACTTGACCTGGGAGGAGCATAGCTACCAAAAAAAACTGATCAGTCAAACCGTGTGGCAAGGCTCGCGGGAAGAGTAGCGGTGTACTTGGAACCGTCAGCAATGTTTATTCATAACCTCGATGCGAAAATCTTAAATCTCCTATAGCTTTATCATAAATAAACTCAAAGATCAAGCCCAAGTAGAGTCTCAAAGTTTATGGATAAATCTCATCCATCCGGTGCATGGGAAGTGGTTCCAGAGATTGATTTTTCTTACTCGCTGTGCCATTCTGGTCGCTGTTACACCGGGGAAGCAAAAATCGGTAGCTCCTCCCCTCAACAAAGCCACGGAGCCGACTATTTGAGCTAGAGTGCCCCTGTTGGTCTGCGAACCTGCGTGTGACTCATGTTGCGATTCCAATGCTTTTCGTTCGTGGTCGTGATTTCTTTAAGAAGTACGATTGATGAACGGAGAGTGACACTACTGTGATGGTGAGAAACGACCCACTCTGTGAAACGCGTCCAACCGGTTTTACGCCACATTTCCTTCTCGGGGTTGAGCGGTCAACGAGTGATTGATGATTGAACCTCAACCTGTGTTGGAGTGTCTTTTTTTCTCGTATGACTTTTCTCCTTATCCAGATGATAAGGACTTGAGTTTGTCATTTGTTTTCACCGGCCGGAAGTGATGAGTTCAATCTGGAATCTATCCGCCGGTGGTGAAACGGAACCCCGGGGATACCCTGTCAGTATGAAATGAATGCAAGAATGACCAGAATACTCACCTCAGTTGCCCTGGGCGGTTTAAAAAAGCCGTAATGCTGTATTCTTGAGCCTCCGTAAGGGTTCGATCGTACAGAAGCCCCCAGATTTCACGTATGACTCACACATGTTACCTCCGGTGCTTCCTCATTCCGGAGCATACAGCAGACAGCATCTATGACATACGGCGCGTAAATTGGCCTGCTTTGACCTCGGTCAGCTGGCACCCGAATATCTAGTATCTAGATACCGCTTAAGCTTCGGCCCGTATTCACCTCATTCGGGTTCACATTGGAGTGTGTTGGAGAAACCTCTTTTAAAGTTCTGGGAATGCCGTATGGCACTAGTAGAGCTTTTCCGATTGTGATCACTTACCGTCCAATTGCGAAATTGATCTCACCCTCCCGGGCGCCAGGGCTCATGGGAATCTGATCTAGACAATAGCACTCCCCGCTTGAATTGCCACCAATCTACTTGTTGCTTAGTCCCCAAGATAGAAGGTCTAAAATCTATGGGGGGTGATTGAGCTATGATCGCGGCTCATAATATCTCAATGCTCTACTCCCTTCATCCGAATTTGTCCATTATCGTTGATGAATCATCGAAGTGGCTATGAACTTTTATTCCAAGACTGGGACTTATATCATTTATATTTGTTCTCCATTGCAAGGTTCGTTGATGCATGATGCATGATGTCTTTACAGATGTGAACGATTTGATATCAACGATATTTGACCGATTTCAGGAATGCTGTGATGTGACAAGTTTCTGTTTCTCAGTGGAAGGGGGCAAGCCCAGCCGGGTGGCGACCAACTCATCATGGGAGGTCGAAAAGAGTGAAATCATTCATCGAATGAAAAATAGTCGCCTAGCTAGGGTTCGGGGGAAAGGCCTCTTGTGTAGAAAGCCGCTCGAATGACAGGAGGGCGCCCTTCCCTAAGTGTTTGAACTTCTTGCCAGTCAGCGGTCTGCACAAAAAAGCGAAACATATATCGAGACACACCGTCGGCAAAGATCGTGATTTCGACTAGACACAAAAACTAGTACTGAAAGAGAAACTTATCTCAGGCCTCTATCTACCGAAGGCTAGCAGTGTACACGACGAAGATTTCAAAGCCCAAATGGCGAATAAATACGAGCATAAAGAGTCCATAATAGTACAGCTAAGGGTGGCCCATGAGGGCAAGGGTTTGTTATACAACGAGACAGCATAGCACAGCGCGACAAAAGGCAAGACAGGATACACGGCAAGAACAAGAGTAAGGATCGTACAGAGAAACAGAAGATGTACTAGGACTGATCGACACTTCAGGTATATAAGGAGGAAATGGGGCTCAAAAGCGAAGGCTTGAAAAACGGAGGGTGCCGGCACAGAACGGGCGATGATCACTCATCATCCTTATGAACGTCTGTTTCGTTTTCATTTTTGAGGGCAGGTAATTTGGGGGAAAGATGGGGGCTGCTCTTTGTGCTTCTAACTTGGCCGTTGAGCGGAGAGCCGCCGTGCGCACTCGCGTTAGGATTCCCGTTGGAGTATTCGGAAACCTTCCCGCCAATACTGGTTCCATTCTCCGCTGCCCAGGCTTTTATGTTCGGGAGTCGAGGTGATTCAGATGACCTATTGTCGTATTTCACTTTCTCGTGAGCGTTCGACGAGATGGGAGGGAGAAGGGGACCCGCCATCATTCCGGGAGAGTCAGTCATAGACCTTGGTGAAGGCAAACCGTGAGCCGGTGGCGGTAAGCTGTGATGAGATGTCAAAGGCGACGTAGAATGTGGTGGAGGAAGGTGAGGGGGCCCTGAGCTAGGATTCGTCAGGTTGTGAAGATGCGGAGAGTGCTGTGACTGAGGCGGAAGATTTGGAGGAGAGCGTGAACGTAACGACGACACTGCGAGTGGCCCACGCTTATGAGGAAATTGTTCGGGACGGGGTCGCGAATGAGTACGTTCAAAAAGACCGCACTTGTTACATAGCTTTGGAGAGAGAGAAAGTCAGTCGATATTCCAACGATGCGTTGTGAAACAAATGCCAGACTCACCACTTTCCCGGGGCTGAGATTGCTTCTTCTCCAGGTACTGGTGTCAGTTGTGCAACAGTTAAAGCACCTCCTTCGCACCCGATCAGAGAGTTTGGTCGCAGCATCCTCCGTGTACACTATTTGAGTTGGAGGATGGCCGGGTAGCGGGTAGCCCGCAGAAGGATATGCGTTATGAGACCCATGGATATACGGATCACGCTGCGTGTGTGGAGGTGGGTGGTGATATGGATCACGCGTGTAAGATTGACTATGATGGGTAACATACGGCATCTGAGGGGGAGGAGGATATACCTCCGCGGGATACATAGGTGCATTTGCGGAATGGGAGTAATAATGTTGTGAGGTCGGTGGTGGAGGATATGGGTGTGGATGATATGACGGAACCCCGCCACTTCTGGGATAGGGCGCGGACGTTGAGCGAGGCCTAGATGTATCTGAACCAGGTGTTGAAGGGGCACTAAGGGTAGCAATAGGTGGCGGGCTAGGTCTGCGGAATTGTGGCGATAGATGATATTTATGAGAGTTGTGATGTTGGTCTATCACGGTCGAAGGCATTGTAGAGTGTGAAGTAGCTGACTGCTTTCCTACTGGTATGTAGGCTGTAAACATTGGAAAGTAACAAACGATCAAAATTGATGGTGAGGGGCGAATGTCACTGATACAGACCTCCTCAAAATTGATTGAACTGGAACACTTCCGCTAATTTCACGTTCGGAATGTGAGCAACGAACTTCAGCGATGAAGACGTTGATGCCTAAGAGAGGTGAAAACGGGTGAGTGAAAAGGGATGCAAAAGTGAACGAAGTTTATAGACCTGCTTGTTCGTGGCGAGGTTGATGGGGAAGGGTGATGGATTTGTGATCTGATGATGATCCACTATAAGTAAGGGCAATTTTTTAACAAAAATTAATAAAACAGGAAACACGAGGCAGCTGGGAAATGAACCGGTTCACCTGCTGGCTGTCAGCCTTACATAAGAATATCATATTCTTAGTTTATCAGGGTGACCCTACAAGTTCCCAGCCACGGCTGATTCGGGGAAATCAGCTTTCGTTCATCATCGTTCTCGCAATCAATACATAATGCTGTAGAGTGCTGTTCGCAGTGTGACGGTTCTACCTTTCAACACTGATCATGGAAGACTGTAGCACTGCTTTACGCAGTTGAACTCCGTTTTGCCAAAGCTCGTACGCATAGGGAGGTCCTCGTTCTATCGTCCGTTCAAATGATTGAGAACCTCAAAGACTTCAGGATTCAGCTTTAGGCTTCAGGCTTTGATCACGTTGAGCTACGGGAGTATCCTCAGTCAGCTCCCGTGCAATTTCTTTATCAGATCATCAGATGGTGGCTAAACCTTGTTAATAGCTCGGCACCTTAACTTTCTGGTTCTGTTCTTCTCACTAGTCATTGAATTGTTGTTCTATCACTGCTGTTCTATGAAAATTTAGCACTGTGCGAGTATCACCGCTCTTCCCGACATATCCGAATGACTTCGGAGGTCGGCATTTTGAACAATCGCCGGCTCAAAGATACGTCTCCAAAATACCTGAGCATACAGATCGGAGACCTAATAGCTGAGTGTTACCCTATTTTTTGAGAGCTTTTATTCAAGTTGACTGCTAGGCTGGTATAGTACTCGGCTTGACTTGTACCAGGTTCAATATTTGGTACAGCGGCACGACGTGTTCTAGATTAGACACGCTTCCGGGATATGCGGCTTTCTCGGACTACCGGTCACAGAAATAATATCCTTGGTCCCACTCTCGCGGGGTGGTCCCGTCGGCGAAGACTACAGCTAAGCTCCACGAACAGAGCTGCAGTGAGGACTCAGCTCCTGTCATCCCCGATCGGACCCACTCATCATGCTATTTCAATCTTCATTCTTGAGGACTGCATTTGACACGAACCAGTGGTCGTTCGTGGGCAAGCTCAAGTGTATTGGCGAGCAAAAAACAAACAACGTCGATGGAAAATCCCCGGGGCCCGGACCTAATGCTGTTGGTGGACCCTGAAGACGCCCCGTTGCAACTAGGGTTACAGATCTACTTCCTAGTACCCCCAAACAATGCACCGACGCTCGGCGAGTAGTACTATCTGTTACCATTGATTTCATTGTATATCATCGAAAGGCGGTTGAATTGTCGATCCCGATTCACTGGAAGATCATTTCCAATAGCTTTGCTTACTGCTTGAAACAGAGGTATGTCCTTGAAGGTCATGCTGCCATGACTTGTGTGCTTTCTCATCGTCTTTCAGGTTATTTCTATCATATCAAACGTCAGGAAGTCCGCCCCCGGGAACTCCGGCCATCCCGAGGTCCATTAAGGTTTATCGTCTTTGTCTTTGAAAGCGAGAGTGCCTCAGCTCCAATTCTCAGTTGATCCAACTCATCAGTGGCTCGATATGGCAGTGTTAAGAGCTATGTTTCAGCTATCATAGAACGCTTTGTCCCACATGCCTTTCCGCTCACTATCATCAATCAACTCCTGAGTACTTGACTAGCCAAAGAAGCCCTCGATGCGACCTTGATGTCTCTTTTCTTGGAACACTAGCTATCGTTCCGACTCCTCTGCCTCAGATTGAATCTTCGGTCACGATACCTAACGTTACGGATTTTACAGGAGCCACGGAATCTCTGTTCCCTTCCCAACGCTTCCATAATTTCCTGTTCCAAAAAATACGTAGAAACGATCTAATCAGAGTCTATCCAAGAAAGGTCTTCAATTCTATACGGGTACAAAGTTATGTCAACGAGGCAAGGCCGAGTCTGTCGACTCCCTCCGATGGTTGGAACACAAGTCCGTTTCCCCCGAACTCTCAAATGAAGTACGTGACGACTTCTCGACCAAGCGGTCAACTAAATTATACCAAAACATAACGGAGAATGCAACTCCGGAAGCTACCTACCAAGCGTATTTTTTTTTTCAATGTGGCTTCTTAGGTGGTTAAGGTTTGCTTCTTTCTCAGCGCTCTATTCGCCCCCCCTTTTCTCCACTTGAACGCTTTTGGACGGTAAATATTCTCACCGGGATCGCGCGTACAGCTTCATTTAAACAGCAGTTTTTCATTCAAATCTATTTATACGGAAATCAGCGCTCCGCCCAGAGCATTCCCATCTACGTGATCCAATCACCAGGCCTCGAATCATTTGCTTCTCGATCATTTATGTGATTTCCCATCAGATCCTACAAGTTTTCTGGTCAAACCAGTTCATATTACAAGTAAAAGGCATTCGTAATAGCGCCTTACATCCCAAACGGGAAGCCCCACAGAACCAGGAATCCGTCGCCGGGAAGGTGAAACTCCGCGTTACTGACCACGTGCTGTGAAATGTGGAGCGCAAGCACGTGCTGCGTAAATTACGTCAGCTCGACTGCGAGTTTTCCGCGTCCTCGAATCCTCCAACTTGATCTCCTCCAGATTCTATCTACGCGTTATTTTAATCGTTGACCGCTCAACTGTTCGGGCTTCTCACGGGCTAGCTGTCAAAGGGTCATTTTATCCTTCAATGGACAACACTCACGCCGCAGTTGAATAATTATAGGCTCCCAACAACTGGATTTGTCAAAAACCACCGACATTCATCGAGAATAGCTCTGCTCGAAGGATCTCTGTACCTCTTGCCCTCAGTAGGAGCTCGGTCGCAGTGGAAGAGAGCTCTGGAAGGGCTTGTAAGGAGTGCCTAATGCAATTCCTTTTAACTCTCGCTCTCAAAGCTGTGCTCCTTCCAAACGGCGCTTTCGACCTTCGTAACCTCTACCATGAGGTGCAAAAACAGCATTCCACTATCTACCCGGGCTTAATACACTGACCTACGCTGTCCGTTCAGGTACATGGTCCCAGTCGTCACCACCATCCCAAAAAAGTGGTATTATGGCAGAACCTAGGGCGGATTCTAAAATGCTATGAGGTTCGTGCGTTCCTCATTCTATTAATTTATGGGAAGAAAATGTGTACATATTGGTATCGCCGCAAGGTACGATTTTTTGCTATTGTTTATCGTTACACTCACTCCCGCCGTTTCCAATCAAAGCACTCGTATCCGGACGTCTTCCTGACCGACCGGAAACAACGCCTAGATAGGACATTATTGCGTGATTCTAGGATGTCGTGAACATACGAAGACCTACGATCACGGAACCCTATAATGTTGTATTACTCAAGGTAGCACCTCGAAGACCAATCACACCCCAACACCCGCCACGCATTCAATTTTTCCTCTGAGAACTGGCTAGTTACCATAGGCTTTGCGACCGCCACGGGCTCTCTTGGTCATTGCGATTGTCAAACTCGTCGCGAGGACTCTAAGGATACACGGGTAACGGTTCTACCATCCCCCCCCCTCGTCAAGTTCAGCGTTCGACCTTCCGCTCCAGAGCACAACATGCGACTTATACCTCATGCTTTTGCAAAAGCTACAGCTTAGGAGGCTCTTCAAGTCGATCAGAGTACGCTTTGACGGTGCTTGGCCACTTTATTCAAAGTTACCATCATTTCGTCGATCTTGAAGATAGATACTTCCGAAACTTTGCTTGAACGATATACAATCTCAAAGCCACGAAACCCGAACAATCCACTAGAATTTCAATGAAGCGGGTACAACGAATAACGATCGCTTTTGGAAACGACGATACACACCGATCCGCCTCTTCCATGAATGATGTCGATGAACTTCGACGTCATTAGGCGACGGTCGAAAATGAAGAAATACGTTGGATGATTGTATAGCTTCAGAAGAGGAGTGCTTCCATTGTTTCCCGATCGGAGAAGACTCGCAATTTCGAACGCGCTCATACCAATTCTCTCCTGTGTCTGTTCTATAGTGAAATATTAGCTGTCGTGTGGCGTACGAGGCCAACGTTGATCTCCTTCTCCTGAACTTTGGCAGCGCCGAATCTGTGTCGAAAATCGGATCATCCCCTGTCAAAGCTAGAAAATCTTCCGGAATGTGAAGAGGGTTATTCATGAGTTCCTTCCGTCTCTAGAGAATATGATAGAGATGGTCAGGATATCACGCGCAGTAAACTTCGTGGCGGGACTGGATGTAGGCCATGCTATTCATTTCCCCACTAGAGATCCGATTTCGAGACGGCATTCCGCCCGTAAGTTACTCTCCAATCATGATCCATCATTTTTTCCAAGCGTCAATCAATGATAGTCCTGTATATTTTCTAAGTACCCCAAGTCTCCACCGGAGCCCGGACACCCTTGAGGGTAGAGGATTGATAGGGTCGTTCAAGGTAACTGTCGTCTCAGCTATGAAACTTGGTCGGACGAGAGGGCACAAACTTGTACCGTAGCACGACCGGGACGCCCACAAGCAAGAGCAGTTGAAACTTGAAAGCTCCCTCCATTTCGTCTCCATTCTGTGCGGGACCGGAATACGCGAAGCGGCATTTCCATGCCGATATCGGCCTCACGGTTTTTCCCCGAAAGTTGTGACCATTCTTTCGACCCTACCAAGACAAGTGCCGCATCCGGCATCAATTTGCCACGCGACTAAATCATATTGTGGCGGCCCGCGGGTTAATGGACTCAGGTGACGGCCGTCGTTTCGTTTCCAGGGCGAAAAGAGTTTAGTTTAGTCATTTACCTCCCGCCAACACAGTTAACGTCCCGGTCATCTGCTGACGTCGGACACAGAAAGCAATGACCATGGAGGGGAAATTTTTCACAACTTTTGGATATATATGACCGACGATTGGTCGATCTTCCCCCACAACTTCGTTCATCGTCCATCTCACTGCTAATTAATTAATATGCTCGACTATACACCCATTGACGAATTGCCCAAGGTTTGTAATGCTGGTCTGCAGGTTCAACGCACACTAATTTCATTGCGACAGATCCATGAAGGGCTGCGCAAGACATTCCAAGAACGAATCTCGCTCCCAATCGCATGGAGGCAGCACCAGCTCCTACAACTTGCACGAATGTTGCAAGAGAACCATAAGGTCTTCGCAGACGCCGTGAATAAAGTATGCGATCGTTACATTTTCTCCAATGTGATTGCCTATGAATAAATGACAGGATCTCGGTCGTCCCGCTCAAGAAGCCTACGCGATGGAAATTACCGTTCTCATCGAACGTGCGATCACCTCAGCCAAGGCGCTACCGAAATGGGCTGCTCCAGAGCAAAAGGAAGATGAAGTTCCAGAATGGCAGAAGTCTTGGAAACCGACGGTTCATCGAACCCCGAAGGGCGTGGTTTTGGTCATTGCGTGAGTTGATAACATGACGCTTGACTTGGGAAATCTTTTTTTCATTTATGTCGTAAATCAGGCCGTGGAACTATCCCTTGATTCTCAGCTTACAGCCACTTCTTGGTGCTATCGCTGCTGGATGCCCAGCTGTGCTCAAGCCCTCTGAGGTCGCATCACATGTCGCTGCCGTTATAGCAGAATACGTTCCGAAATATCTTGACACCAGGGCATACAAGATTGTCAATGGAGGTGTGAAAGAGACAACAAAGCTACTGGAATTGAAATGTATGGACGATCGATCCCCCCCCTTGACAGCCAATTCATTCACTGACATGTCTTTTTTTTTTCTATTCTCAGGGGACCATAGTGAGCTCAATTGTCACGAACTGGCCCTCGTCCAGAATTTCTCACGTATTTTCGCTATGTAGTATTCTACACAGGAAACGGTGCCATCGCCCGGATCATCTCAGCAGCGGCAGCGAAACACCTCACGCCCTTGACCCTGGAACTCGGTGGTAAATCCCCCGTCATTATCGACCCGGAAACCGACATGGAAATCGCCGCCAAACGGGTGCTCTTTGGAAAACTGTCGAATGCTGGTCAGGTAAACCATTTCACCCACTTCAAGTCCGAGGGGTTTCCCATGGCTTACCCTATGCTGTTGTCTTTGAATTCAGCTCTGCGTAACACCTGATCACATTTATATTGCGACTGGGAAGCATCCGGGGGCTGCGAAGAAGTTTATTGAGGCCTTTAGGAAGGCGGTCAACGAATGTTGGCCGGAAGGTTCATTGACTTCGCCTAATTTCTCTCATATCATTAATGAAACGCACTTTAACCGTGTCCGGGGTATCGTCAATCGAACTAAAGGGCAGATCGTTGTTGGAGGTGGTGTGGACGAAAAGAATCTCAAGATGGAAGTGACGATGATTGCGGGGATTGGAGAAGATGATTCGGCATTAGAAGGGGAGAACTTTGGACCGCTGATTCCCCTTGTTGAGGTAGACACTATGGAGGAAGTTGTGCAGAGGATCGGCGCGAGGTTGGTCTTTTTTTTGCACATGTTGACCACGGTTTAAATGTTGATCTTTCAGGGATCATCCACTTGTTCTCTATGTGTTCACGGAGAACGAGAAGCTGCAGAAGTATAGTAAGCTTGTTCTTTCTCCTTCTCCCCGTTTTCATTACTCATATATCTTTTGTATTATAGTCCGTGACAACACTATGAGCGGTGCAATTGTCTATAACGATACCGTTATGCAGTTATCAGGTAGGGTTTGGAAATTTTTACTCGTTGGCCTTTGTTAACATCACACGAAGTAAACGAACTACCATTCGGTGGCGTCGGAGAATCCGGGTGTACGTATAACTCTCACTCGTTCGTCAAGTTTGTCTTGCTTAAACGATTTCTTGTAGATGGCCGACAAGTTCTGCGCTATACGTATGAAGCATTCTCCTATCTGAGAACTTCGATCGACGTTCCTTACTCGTGAGCCAATCCTTTCCCGGTCCAAGCGAATGAGCGCTCACGTTCACTTGTTTCACTTGTAGGATTGAGCCGATGCTTGCAGCGCGTTACCCGCCTTACACTCAAGAGAAATGGGACATGATGGTGGCGCCCACTTTGAACACGCCCATTCCTCCTTCGACCGCTGAGAGTGGGGTACAGGGCTAAGCTCAGAAAGGGAAATTATCCTAGGAATATAAGTTTTTTCAACGTGTATCCCTGTTGTATTTACCTTTGATAGTTAATTTAATTCATGACGAGCCTTTCCAAAATTGCAGCTGCGATGATTTGGACGATTGGCTAATTCAGTTCTCCGTCCAATGGCTTAGACCATGTAGTGTTTCCAAGATCGAAGTTCGAGCGCGAAGGCCGAGGAAAACTATCATGTAGTTCATTAAGGGCTGATCCGACCCGTCGATCGCGAGGTGCGTCCATTCTTATTGAACTGAGTATATCAGGTTTATCGAACAGTATCAACAGCCTTTGTAACTTCTCATCATTGTACAATATCAAGACGAATGGACCAAATTGTATTATTACCCATTGGCTACAGGGTATCCGGTAATTAAACAGTTTGGCACAAACCTCTCTATATTCCTGGCTGATAATCATCATGATCAGTGCTAGTCAAGATATCCTTCCAATCCTCTATTGTGTTCAATAGCCTTTGACACTTGTTCTTCATCGCCTCCATGCTGTCCACACCTAGCGGGAGATACAGAGGCCAAGGTCTACCCACAGCTTCTCCCTCCCCTTTCACGACATCCACCATGACCTCCGCTACTTTAACAGGGTCACCACGTTGTTTTCCGTCGACCTCGTCTCTGTAGTATGTGTCCACTTTATCGCGCATGTCCTGGTATTCGGGGATGTCGCCGAGAGGTATATATGGTCGGGCAGAGACGATACCTTCCGTCCGCAGCGCACCAGGCTCGACGATCAAGATTTTAACGGAGAACTGCGCCAATTCTGAGGCCAAAGTCTCGCTATAGACTATATCGAAACCATTTATCCAAAAAACGATCCCGCTGACTCGAACGCACCGAGACTCACCTCTCAATGCGGCCTTGGAGGAATTGTATAAAGCTGTTTAGTGGTGGAATGTGCATCGAATTTTGAGTCACAAGCCTGGAATATTGCCGTTACAAGACCGACGTACCGGTCGCCTGATCCACTGCCATCGTCAGTGACCAAAGATCGCGGATCCATGGGCTAAGCCAATGGACTCACCGGCAGCTCCGACAACCAACTAGATCGGCTTCCTACCATCACGACGCATCCTTCTCTTCGCTCTCGCATACCTGGAAACACCAGGTTCGTCAACCTCACGACACCAAAAAAATTGCAATCAAATTGTTCTTTGAACTCGTCGACCCCGCAATCTTCCACAAGAAATTTGAGGGCCCATCCTGCGTTATTTACCAAGACATCGATTCTCCCTTGGAACCCGATCGCGCTCTCAATAGCGCGTTCCATACGAGGTAAATCCCAGGAAAGGTCCAGCTCGAGGAGTTTGAGACGTTCAGAGGCAGGAAAGATATCGGGAGACTCGATTTTTGCTAAATGGCGAGCGGTAGCAATCACATAATCGCCGCGATTGAGCACAGATTTCACGAGGCGTTTTCCGAGGCCAGAGGAAGTTCCTCCAAAGGAAAAGAATGGAGTTTAGATTCGCGATCTTCAGGAAAATTGAAGAACATACCTGTGATGAGCCAAACTAAGGGGGGCATTCTAGGGTGGAGGGAAACTCAAACGTCATTGTATTTTTGGCAATTCGTGGCTTGGGATCCGTTGTTCTCATGATTCAAGCTAGAGCTCCCACGTCCAATCTAAATGGTCTGTTTTGTCTCGAGTGTGCTGTGAAGGAACGATCAGCTGGTATCAACGGGAAGCGGATGACCTGCATATCGCTCCCACCCTATTCTTTTAAAAAAAAATTCCCTCCCTAAACGCTTGGTAATACTTCCAATCTCACTCAAGCTCTCGACGAAAGATAACAGCAATGCCCTTTATCAGAGTAGAGACGAACGTGAAGGTCTGTTCTTCACCGTCAACTTGTTTCACAGGAAACATCTAAACTGGGAGGACTAGGTTGCGGATGAGAAAGGTTTTATTTTGGGTTTCTCAAAGGCAAGAAATTAACAACATTCACTCTAAAACCACGCCTTCATTACCGTTTGAAGCTCGCCGCGGAGGTATTAGGCATGGACGAGAAATTGTTTGGTGTCATTTTGCAACAAGATGACAATTTCAGCTTTGGGGGAACGTTTGATCCCTGTTTCAACTGCACAGTGGTGAGTTGAGACCCGATGCTCTCATGTTCGCTCACCTGGACCATAGTTTCTACGTAGCTCGCTATCGCAATTGGGAGCCCAGGAGTCAACCGAAAAATTTCTCAAGCTTTCACAAAGTATCTGGAGGATAAATTAGGTGTGTCTAACGACAGAGGATACATGTAAGTCCTCCGAGTTCTCTGAGAGCTGAAGCCATGACTCACCGTCTGTAGCTTCATGGAGAACCCCGTAGCAAACAATGTCAGGTATCTCTCTCTCTCTTATGCTTGCGCCTACTATCGAATGAACATAACTTTGTTTTCCTCAGCTTCAAGGGAGATACCGCCGATATTGTTTTTGCAAAGTGAGGAAGATATGGCGTCTGTACGAGTGAATAAGTCCTTCTCCTGTATTCATAGTCAAAGTAGTCAAATGAAATGCTCACCTATAAATATATGGAAAATTGAACTCGTTTTGGAAGTGCATGGTAAGTGGAAATTTCCTGGAAGCTGGAAAGTCGGCGAGTTGAACGGCCTCGGCTGAGTTTTTAATGATGACGAACAATCAGGTGACCGTGAGATTTTAGTGCATTGACTCAGGCTGAGGTTTTTCTAACCGCGTTCGTCGCCATCCTTAAGCTTCTTCCTCAAGGACTACCCGTGAACGGCAGCTATCATCACAACTTTACAGTTCAACGGAGCAGGCGTTGAAGATATTTGTGAGGAATTTGAAGGGGGAAGATACGCTTTGCATGGCCCTTATAACTGGCCAAAGGACGAATGAACCTCCTGAGGAATACGATCGGGACTTGGGTTTCGTAGCTCAGAATGGCGCGGCTTCGAGGTTTTTTGAACGTAGCCTGTTCATTACGCCACCCCATTACCCATTGAATCTGCGCACGCTCTTCATGGACTCTGACTTGTTTGAACTCCAGCGCTCCTGACATCGCGAATGACCGCAGGATACAATTTTTCGGACCATCGAAGGTGCGAATATGGGCTCCCGAAGCTCAACAGCCTGCTCAGAGTATTCACACTTTAGGTTTCCAGCGGCCATGGAAGTCACCGCAATGTTAGGCCTACGAGCTTCACGAGCAATAATAGATTTTTACCACGGGAAAGCTGTGAAACGTGGGTCTTACATTGAAAGCTTCTACCAGTCGCTGATATGTGCAAAGTAACGAGCGCAAGCTCCTATTTCACTACGCCTGGAGACGATCATCCAAGTGACCGTACTTCCTTCCACCAAAAATCAGGGTCTAGCCCCTTATCGCCTCTAGGATTATGACCACTATCATCCAACCCTCCCCCTCGGCTATCCATAGTTTCCCTGCGGAGATCCTCATCCAGATATTCAAAGAAACTGCCGTCCTTGACGCCTTCGATAAACACAATCCTCCTTCCAGTCTGCTCACTTGCTCCCAGGTCGACCGTCGATGGAATGTCATAGCTAATACCCCAAGCCTCTATACAGAAATTGTCGTTCCATTCCAAGCTCTTCGCCAACGAGGATATGACGCCGTGAAATGGGCTCGCTCATTCCTCGAGCGGTCAGCTTGTCACTTAATCAACATCGATATTCAAATCCGCGGAGAGATATACACCGAAATCTACTATTTCTACGCCCTCCTACGTTCGCTCATACCCCATGTTTCCAGAATAAGGTCTTTCGCCGTCACCATATTCGACGAACTGACTATCGACATTTCCCTATTCTTTCACCCTTTCAAATATATCGATGCTCCTGCTCTCGAGGAGATCACGATCCATCATACCAAAAAAGCTGACAGCCCAGAGCTACGAGTATCTATGCGGAATGAATCGGCTGAACTCGATCAAATCTTCTGGTCAAGCCCTAAACTTCGAAAAACGAGATTTTTGGGAGCGGCAGCGCAAAGACCGTTAAAGGGTCTGACATATATCGAGATGCGGAACGTTGTGTTGGATGAAAGAGCGTTCAGGAATATAGCCGCGAGTTGCCCCGACTTGCGCGAGTTGACGCTCCGTCAACTGCACATTCCCTCTCCTCACGAGTTGGGATCGGACGAGCCTGTTCCGATGCCTTCGCTTCGATCTTTATCGCTCGGATTTGATTACGGCACATCAGAAGACTTGGTAGACCGGCGTCACAGATACGTTCTCACCCAAATTGAAGCTCCTTTTCTCGAGTTTCTCGAGTTGGATGCTTCGGAACTACTTGTGGGGATCTCCAACGTCCTTCCCCGCCCCTCTTCTCTCTCTAGATTACGCACGATAAAACTTCAAAATCTCGACGACCGGCTCTTCTTTGAAAACGAGTACATGAAGGAGCTTCGCACCTGTTCCATCGAGTCTGTCATTCTCGTCAACACTCAACCAGACGCTCTCGGTCTCGATTCGTCCGTTTCGAAACGGGAATGGGCGAGTTTGAAGTGCCTGTCTCTTGACACTGGTGACCCAAAAGACTTGATTTGGCTTTGTCAAGTGATTGTCGCTCGACCGGTCATTCAGACTGTGTACCTCTCGCATCGGGCCTTGGAGAACTTGCGGGAAAATATTCTCATGATACACTTTAATGAGAATCTTACATGGATGGGGATAGGGACTCAGTATGGTTTGTTGGATAGCGATGATGGTGGGATGTATGATAAAGCGGAAGAGTGGATATCAAGGCGGTGCCTCTTGAAAGTGCTCGATTGAGTTCGGATATAAGATAAGATGTACTGTGGACTGCTTTTTTTCTTCGTTTCGATTCGTTACCGATTGTATTAGTTCAGACATATTTTTTTTGCTGCGCATTAATTGTAATTAGCGCTGGGTATCCTTCTGCTCCGGATCACTGTAGAGGTGGAAACATCGTCAGGGACAATGAATGCCTGGAGGTAGACTGAAGAAGAAGAAAAAAAACGCACTCGACGTTGGCGATAGAGGGAGCTATGGCTTTCTCGACTGTACGTTTGGAAAATGCGCATGCCTTAAAGAAAAGCCGTCGAATTTGAAGACGTCGAGGGATTGCAGGCAAAAGAGAGATCAAACGAGGGGGTGAAGGATGGTGTGAAGAGCGGCGCGCACCAGTTTGACCGTTAGTTTCATGCTTCGCAAGTCGAGTGGGGATTGTAATCGGTGCTTCAGAGTGAGTCGGAGAGGGTTGACGGCATCGACGCTGAGTCGGCGGTTCGTGCGTGTGAACAACTACCGTTTGTGTTGAAGGTTTAGTATCTGAGGGTATCCCCCCATATCCGAATCCAAGTTCTAGAAAAGCCTGCAACAGTCTGGGAGAAAACAGACCCATCTGTGAGAATCTCTCTGACAAATCGACTGCTATGTCTTCTTCCTAAAGTAATAACTCCGCTTCAGAAACTTCTTCAGAAGAGTTGACAAAAAGCGTACGGAACGTGGATCACGAATATTATTAGTAGTATGATTCGTCCATGCCCCGCCCTCGTCGAGTTCGTCCTTCGCGATGTTCACCATAAGACAGTCTTCCTTGTGTTTCCGCCAATTTTTTAGTTTGAATCGTCCCTTGGACAACGCCACTCGACGTCCGCAGGGCTTACAGACGACTCTGTTAGGGCCGAGTCTGGAAGGATCAATGAACGGGTCTTTAAGGAACGTTATGATTCGTTCTTCTTCTACTTGAAGAGCGCGTTTAAGTTGACGTTCAGCCTCGATACGGCAGGGTCCCGGTATTGTCGTATCTCGCAGCCGTTCTTCCATATGGTCCGAGTCTGATGATAGATAAGAGGGAACAGAGAAATCGGACTGAATACGAGGGTGTTTGGGTAGGGGGATAGTTCGGACGTTGGATGATAAAAAAACAAAGGCCTTATATAGCATCTAGACAGATGCTCCTCCTAGAACGTAAGTAGAAACAAGGAAAGGCTAGGGGTGAACGAACAATGGGAAATTTCTCGGCTAACCTGGGTACCACGGATACAGAATCAATTTTAATAATATCGATGAAGAAAATTCAAGAAGTTGACAAGAACAATGGGGTCTCTTCAATTTCTCGATCACTTTAGTAAAGCATTGAAAGCTTGATGGCCATAGAGCCCCCGGAACCCCAATATTAGACGGGGATACGTCACAAGAATATAAGAGAAAATGGTATTCGTTCCAGTATATATGACAAAAGTCCGCCGGTTGCTTCTACCTGATGAATACGTTAATGATTTGTATTAGCCACATTATCAAAGCGACAAATTGAGGAAAACTCTCCCCGAGATAGTACTGTGTGGAGTGGGTAGCAAGACACCGTCGCTCCACAACGAATCTTGGACAAAATGAAGAAGAGAACGTAAAAAAGGAAACGACTAAGAAAAGGACAAGGAAACCAACACGCAGAAAAAAGCAACATGCGAACACAAACAGAAGAGTAAAACCCCCAAGTTAGCCTCAATCAGTCATGTTTCGAGCTGATGAACCAAACATCGGACACTGCGAACCGTGGACGTGACCTAGTTGGTTATACCCAGGATTATAGCCTGTAGAACATCAGTAAGTCGGAAAAGTGAGGCAAAGCGACACACCGAGGTAAAGGGAGACAACTTACCAGAATCAGTCGCACCGTTCATGGTCGTCGTAACCAACGGAGGTACCATGATGTAGCGAGGAGGCGGAGGCGGAGGGTGAGCAGGTACCGGAGGCAAGGAGAGAGTTCTGATCATCAAATTCTTGGATTTAGCCGGGCTCTGAGGGGGCCGTTTCGGAGCGGTCCGAGTCAGGTCAAACGAGGAGTCGTTGGGTGGTAAAGTTTGCAAGGTTGAAGCAGGGAAAGCCGGAAACGATGGAGATCTTCGAAGGTGGTCCAAATGTGCCTTCTCCATAGCTTTCCGGCGTTTGACCTCCATGATAATATCCGAGTATAGCCCCCTTCGATTCAAAATCTCCTCTTTATCGAGTTGAAGGTCCAAGGGCTGAGGGAGCCAGTAAGAACCACCGGAGAGGACCAATTTCACGATATGAACTCACTATAAGGGGATCCATCCGTTCTGCGTAAGGGAAAGACTTCCCTTGGTTGACGAGTTCCTGAGCTTTCTGTGCCTTCTCACATTTAACGATTATATGCTTGTAGAAGGTGGGGCAGGTATAATTGGTATCTTGGAATTTGATTCGAGCCCCACAAGCAAGGCAACAGGCTCTGTTCGGCCCAAGGGTTTCCTGGTCTACGAGCGGACAATTCAGGAGACCGATAATAACACGATGCCACGCGGTGAGTTGGAGGCCTTTAAGAATTCCTTCACCAGGTGTCGTCGGGAACACTCGCGCGCGCGGAGCGTGAGTAGGATCGGACTGGTGAGTCATAGTTGGAGGCTGGTTTGAAAGGAAGAAGGATTCAATGCCCTGCGTGCGGTCTGCTCTTATACCAGTTGGAAGCGGGAATGGCCAAAACATAAAGATTGTCGAGCCACGATCATGTGGCATACGTCGTTGCGCGACGGAGATCTAGACACGATCTTGTGTTCTCTGTCCTATTCTGCCACATCCTATCGATCCGGGGTAAGTCATGGGCACTGGGGGGCGAGGTCCAATGGTTTCTCAAAAACCTGCAGGTGCACCTGTTGCCTGGATACAGTATTCGAGAATCAGAATACTCACAAAACGCGCGCAAAAATCTGCTCGGACCATTTTGCACCATCCCAAAATCCAATGTGGCGCGATCGTACGCTCGCCAGTGCCACAATGGCTGCCAGATCTCCTTCCAACATGCCACAACCTCGGCAGCTGCCACAAAGAGTTGTTCATCGCACAAGGAGGGGACTTGTTCGGAGATAGTCATCATGACGCTAATTATGTTTGACAACTTATCGATGACCTTGTAGAGCGGTTACGAAGGGAAGGAAGGTCATACGTGACGTGGTCTCGACTTGACCAAAAAGATTCGCGATCCAAACAATAACGCTGAGCTTGCTTCTCTCCTTGATAGTCCCCCACTGTTCCTTTTTCCGATACCTAGCAAGAAAGTAGAGGTAACTTTACAAAGAAGGGAATGATGCGTTGCGGTGATGTTGAATCGTCAGAACGGCGTGCTTCCCGGTCGGTCTTCTCAAGGGAGGGAAGTAAACGCTGGAGAGAGCATGGAAGTGGGTAATAGAAGCTCTGGTAGTTGGTTGCGACTGGCGCCGGGAGTGGCGATAGGAGCTGGGGCAGACTCGGACAACACCAAACCATGAGGGAAATTAGGCGAGAATGAATGTTTCATGAAATGCAGATAGCTTCGGAGATCCGGGCTGTAGTCAACAGCTACAAATGGCTTTGCGTAGTCGGTTAGCTGAGAAAAGGGATACCAGAGCGACAGACATACGCGCAGACAGGATAGCACGGTAACCTTCCAAATTTTCATAGATAAAAGCTGTCCTAAGCTGTCGACGGCGTACTACCCGGACACTATCTGATATTTTCGAGACAAAGTTCGAGAAGATCGCGGAAGGAGAGCGCAGAGCAAATATCTAGCAAGGCAACACGCGGGAGGAACAGGCTGAGGGACTCGGAGGAGAAGTGTGACAAGCATTCGCACTATTCGCACCGACGTGACATAGTGTGATGGAACGTGACAGGCAGCGTAGCCGCCGCGCGTCGCGTAACTTGAACAGCTCCATCCATGATACCCACCAGATTCCACCTTCTTCGATGAAGGCCAGGGTACCTAGTAATAACCCAGGCTCTTAACATACCACAGGCTATGCGAAAATCTAGAAGCCCTTGTGTACGAATCTAAATGCATCAAGGCATATCACACCAACCATGCCGTTTATCAATCGCTCTTCACCACCGCTGATCGTGGATCCTTCAGGCTATACTGCATTCAGGCTATACTACAGAGGATAAAACGGCACTGGAAAGATTAGAAAGAAACGGATATCTCATAGAGCATGCGACACAACCACAAACTCTTGGATACAGCCTGAGTTTGAGCGACTCACCGGTGGGACTTCTTGCATGGATGTACGAAAAGTTGGTGACATGGAGCGACAAATATGCATGGGATGACGACGATAGTAGGTCTATTTAACAGCTTTCACCTAATCTTCTCAAGGTTCAACACTCGTAATCAATTCTGCAGTCTTAACATGGGTGTCGATATACTGGTTTTCTCATCTTTTACGAAGTGTTGCGAACCGGACTGCTGAGAAGACAACCATCCCTTTCGGTGGATCTTATTTCCCCAAGCAAAATCTTGCACATCCAGCTTTGTGAGTGATCGATTTCCACCTTGACGTTCATGAACACCTCTAACATCCCCAATATCATGATATAGGTGGCTCGATGACCAAAACGTCATTTTCCATTCGCACCATGATAAGGGTAGCCGTTTTGCAGCTCATGAAGTGCCAGAGCTGCTAGTTGGGGATTTGAGAAAGATTTTCGGGAAGGGTGGACCTGCGTATGGGATTTTAATGGGAAGGATGGGTATGCATGAGGGCAGCCGCAAGCTTAAGGCAAGAGTCATGATGCTTTTTTTGCTTAAAGTCTAGACTATATTCCTTGATCCCCTAGTCGACGCTATAAACCTAATTCGATACGGTCACGAGAGGTTTGTGTGATCATGGCAATATGACACCTCGTTTGTCAGTCTGCGTCCTTTCCATCATGATTAAACCTTCCCTGGTACCACGACCTGCCACAGTAATATGCTTCTGCCGAGGGTATTCTCAATCGTATGTTTCGGGTTTATAGATATTCATGAAGTTTGCTTTGCTCACGAAGACGTTCATAGTCTCGCCACATGCTAAATCAACGCCTCAGAAATCTTATTCTCAACGGACTTACTTTACGAGTTTTCTTTACCTCCGTGAAACTGCTTCGCCTGGCAGTAATCGGCCTACTTGGCTGCATTAGGGTACATGCAATACTTATCACGGGTACGTACAGAACCTTGGGAACTTCCCATGTCTATGATATATAAGCTAGAGCTGATATCAAGGACGACCTTGTGAGCCCTGTTCATGCGCCCATGTCGGAATTCAAGATCAATATTCCGCAGGAATCCCTGGACCTTCTCAAGAAGAAACTTGAATTAACGCGACTTCCGGATGAGCTCGATGAGGCCGGATGGGACTACGGGGTTCCACTCTCTGATGTGAAACGGCTGATTGCAAGGTGGAGGGACGGCTATGACTGGAGGAAATACGAGAAGGCACTAAATGACGATCTGCCGCAGTTTACGCGGGATATCGCTGTCGATGGCCACGGAACTTTGAGCGTACACTATATCCACCAAGAGAGCAAGTCGAAGGGTGCTATTCCTTTGCTCTTCCTTCATGGCTGTGAGTACGATACAACTGTAGTTTATCAATGACAACTGACACGCTTCGGTTTTAATATTAATAGGGCTGGGAAGCTTTATCGAAGTCAAAAAGATTTTTCCCCTTCTCACAGCTACTAAAGAGGGTCAACCGAGCTTCCACTTCGTCGCTTTGGGCCTACCAGGATATGGATTCTCCGAAGGTACGAAGAAGAAAGGGTTTGGTTTGCATAAATACGCGGAGGTGGGCCACAAGCTGATGCTTGCTTTGGGATACAACGAGTACGGTCCGTACAATGATGAACCTCTCTTCTTTAATCTTCGCAATTCTCATTTCTTATTTTCGTCTTCGTAGTCACACAAGGAGGCGATTGGGGAGCCATCGTACGTCCCCCTTGACTTTTAATCTGTATACTACTTTCATGCCGGGGGGTCAAAATCTCAGATAAACCACGTCGGGGCCTCCATTTATGGACCCAAGCACATCAAAGCATACCACACCAACATGCCTACAGCCAGTCACTTTGGACCACCTCCCGGTGTGAACCTCAGCTACACTCCCGAGGAATTATTACAGATAGAGAAGATCAATTGGTACAATACGAAAGGAAACGGATATTTCATTGAGCAATCGACTCAACCGCAAACCCTCGGGTATAGCTTGAGCGATTCACCTGTAGGACTTCTCGTGTGGGTATATCAATTCCTGATAATTTGGACGGATAATTATCCTTGGGACGACGATGAAGGTTTGCTGTTCTCGATCGGTTTTCGAAAGCGACCGAAGACTGAACACGTACTCTGTTCTTTCGCAGTCCTCACATGGGTCTCAATTTATTGGTTCTCTCGCTGTGGGCCAGCAGCTACCGTTCGCACTTATTACGAAGTGGTACAAGGTGGTCAATTTGGAGGAGCTACTGAGTCTCCAAAGACAACTATTCCTTACGGCGTCTCCTACTTCCCAAAGGAGATACTCGCCGCACCAGTTTCGTGAGCGCTCTAAAATCTTTTTTTTTGATTCGAGCAAATACTTAGTAGTGACGTGTTCACCCTATCATAGGTGACCGACCGAAACGTTTGCTTCCAATCGCGCCACGATAAAGGCGGGCATTTTGCTGCATACGAGGTGCCAGAGTTATTGGCTGAAGACTTGAGAAAGATGTTTACCAAAGGTGGGCCGGCATACGGGGTTGTTGAAGGGAAGGATGGTTATCCTTGAAGCCAGTGCAAGGTGAGGGGTTGTGCTCACAGAGACGTTGTTTGACTTTCTCTTGTGTATTTCATTACATGTAACTTGTATGACCAATGCTCACCCGCAAATACGGAGTCGCAACATATATATATATATATATATTTCACCGAGCTTGCGAGTTGAATCATAACATCATGATAGTGGTAGTACACGAGGCAGAAGCGTAATAACAGGACACCTCTCGGCAGAGAAGTTCTCTCAAGCATATCCATCCTTCCCTCCAACAACACCATATGCTGGCCCGCCCTTCCCAAACATTTTCCTCAAGTCCCCGGCCAGCAGCTCTGGTACCTCGTATGCAGCGAAATGACCACCTTTCTCGTGGTACGACTGGAATCGGACATCTCGGTCATTGAACCATCTGTCAATTGTTTGGCGTGAACGCGTGACTCGGAGCGTCTGAAGAAATGCTCACGAGACTGGAACAGCCATAATTTCCTTGGGGAAGTATGACACACCATAAGGGATAGCCGTCTTCGGCGCCTCGTTGTTTCCCGACAAGTGACCACCTTGTATCACTTCATAGTAAGTGCGAACACTAGCCGCCGGCCCAGAACGAGAGAACCAGTATATCGAAATCCAGGTCAGGACTGCAAACGAACAAATCATGTTTTGTTGACCACGGGGGAACACGTGAGGTGGTCGAAAAAAGACATACCCTCGTCGTCATCCCAAGCGTAGTCATCAGTCCAGGCCACCAGTTTTTCATAAATCCATGCGAGAAGTCCTACAGGCGAATCACTCAAACTGTATCCGATAGTTTGGGGTTGTGTCGATTGTTCGATGAGGTAGCCGTTCCCCTTGGCATTGAACTGCTTGGTCCTCTCGAGCCTCGCTAAATCCTCTGGCGCGTAGCTAGAGGGGTCCACACCAGGGGGCTGTTCGAACTGGCTGCCGAAAGGAGTGTTGGAGTGCTTGACGTATTTGGGACCGTACAAGGAGGCATGGACATGGTTTATCTGGGATTTAGAAAAAGAGTGTCCACGGTAAGAGTAACACACCAAACAAGGTAGCTATAGAGAGGTCTTACAAGGGCTCCCCAGTCGCCTCCGTGTGCGACTAGATAAATGAAGAAGAATCAAGACCAAAAAAGCAAAACAAAGGTGTACCTACCGTACTCGGTATATCCCAAAGCAAGCATTAGCTTATGCCCGACTTCCGCGTACTCATTCAACGCAAATCCTTTCTTCTTCGTTCCCTCCGAAAACCCGTAGCCTGGCAGTCCTAAAGCGACAACATGGAAACTCGGCTGACCATCTTCAAGAGCAGTGAGAAGGGGTAGAATCTTCCTGACTTCAATAAAGCTTCCTGGCCCTGTGTTTCGCAAAACTGAGTTATCTACCGATCCGAAAAAGATAGCGAACCACACTCGTGCTTACATCCGTGAACAAAGAGCAAAGGAATAGCGCTCTTCGCTTTGCTCTCTTTGTGGACGTAGTGGATGTTCAAAGTTCCATGTCCGTCAACGTCGATATCGCGCGTAAACTGCGGCAGCTCGTCGTTGAGAGATTTCTCGTGTTTTCTCCAATCATAACCATCCTTCCATCTCGCAACTAGCCGTCTGATATCGGATAGAGGGGCTCCGTAGTCCCATCCTGCCTCGTCTAGCTCGTCTGGAAGGCGCGTTAATTCGATTTTCCTCTTGAGATGCTCCAAAGATTCATCAGCGATGTTGATTCGGAATTCTGACATGGGTGAAGACGGAAGAGCGCAGAAAAAAGGTAAGGCTCAGCATGTGGTGTAGACATGTGAGATTCCGAGCCTTGTAATCTCAGGGCGATCCATCGAGAGAAGTTGCCACTGACACGCACTCGAGTCCGCAATTTGGGTGAATTACATAAAATTCATTCGATACAAGTCTCCACCGACAAATGTTGAATTACAAACCGGGAACATAAACACCAGGATCCGTCCAGTAGGATATTCGCTTTGGCGTATCGTGGTAATGAGCAAGCAACGTTCAATCCATGAATTCAGGGATTTGAGGGGACGCGAAGAAGCGGGGCGGCGTCGCCTGCCAGAGGCCTTCGCTGTCACTCACCACAGCCTGCTTGGTATCCCGCCACTGGAGGGCCCTACAGAAATTTTTGCAGATAATCCAAATCCCAGTCTTGTCCTTCAAGCTCCAAGTCCCAAGCCTATGCAACAAAGGCTAGCGAGCTTCAAAAGAAAAAAAGAGTAGATCAAAAGAAGCAGTGGTTTACAGTCTTCAAACCAAGATACACGCAGTAAAACAACTATCTGAGAAAAACGAACGCGGGAGGGCTATTGTAAGTGTAAGTACATTAAATACAATGACCCCAGATCATGACCAAGATTGATTGAATACATGAAAGATTATAGTACTTGAACATAGAGAACCAAATCTGTAACAACAATAGATTAGGGTAACCGGTACTCGATAGCTAAGCGTTGAACGAAATAGGATGTGTTTATGATATATCCCCTGACCATGGTCCAGTACGTATATAGAAAGCGAAGGAGAGTGTGTGAGAGATTCGTGATACTGTCAGTGTTCCATTTTCGATAGGAGCAAGAAAGCGATGAGTGGTGTCATACAAGGAAAAAGATGTAAAAGTTCAGAGCAAATGATTGCAAAAAAAAAATACAGCAAAATGTGATGACAAGGCTTGCAAGAGGAGGGCATCATAGGAATAGACCAGTATTCGGTCGACCAGCTGGCAAAGATATGTTTCCTCGCCCGGGAAAACTCGGAAACGCCCTGGAAAAAGGCTCGGGAAGCAGGAATACTATTCCCTCTTCGATGAATAGGCAGATAGGAACAGAGGGTAGTACCAAGAATGATGTCTGATGGGCCATCCATAAACGAGGCGGTGAAGGAGCCCAGTGGGGTTAGTCGTCCCATCCTATCGTTATCTTCCCGGTATTGATGATAGCAAAGTTCGGTAACTGCCCTTCGCTTTTTGTTTTTGTCTGTTGTTGGAAACTATCCTTTGAGGTTGATCTAGGTACCGTGTAACCAAGTTTAGAGCGTGGAATGTGGATTTCTTCTACCGGCGACGATGAGGGTGTTTGAGGAGGCAGGGTAGGCAGTAACCTGGGGCTCTATGATCTTGATAAGCACACAGTATATCAAAAAAGCAGGACGAGAAAGATAGAAGAAACAAAGGAAGGAAACACTCACATGTCCCTCACCGCTGGTCCCACCCAAGCTCAAACTAGAGGTACTGCCACCACATCCGCCTAATTTCGTCCGGGGTCTTCCTCTCCTTGCTCCAATATGCCCTCCCACTCCTCCGACGCCAACTAGCCTGGCATTGAGGCCATGAGGCCGTGACGGTGACGACGAATGCATGTCACTCTCGAAAGCGTCCAACGAAGGCCTCCTGGTTGCGTAGATTGCAGACATGTCAGAGTTGGAGTTGGTTCGACCGTTGGATGAAAAAGTATGAACAGCATTTGAGTGTAGATTGGTGTGTAGGTGCGTTAAATCCGGCTGACCGTGTCGAAGAGGAGGAACCTGAGACGAGGATCTCCCACCTGCGTCAGCTTGTACGATAACGTCGGACTGAGCGGGTAGGACAGCCGATATAGGTGAGATGACGTTGGCATGAGGGTTTCTGGGATGGGACATTGAACGGGACATGGATGAAGATGCACGGGATCCGGATTGAAGGTTGAAAGGCACGTAAGAAGATACGTTGACCATTTTCCTGAAGTAGTTGTTAGCGTCCCAGGAAAGGAGTGATATGGAAGCGAGAAAACATTGGAAATGGAGTCCTTGGAAGAAGAATAGCAAACGGACAGTTCGACTGACCCTTCTTTAGCTCTAACGATTCCATTGAAACGTTCTCGCATCCGTTCTTTGATTATCTCGGCGTCATGTTGTCCCTCAGGCTGACCATTCTCAACTGTAATAACGACCGAGGACTCGAGAGCGTCATGGGGGATAGATTCGGGCAAAAGTCGCGATTCCTCGTCCGGTAACTGAAAGAAACGAACGTTACTTGTAGACGAAGCGGAGACTACTTATTCACGCACCTTATCCTTTCCACTGTCCTTTCTCCGGCCCAAGCAGCAACAACCGAGCAATCGCAAAAGTCTAAGCAACATTTTCGCGTGTTCTCGTTCTCTTAAAGGGAGGAAAGCAGCTCCATCCAATGAAGTGACGGCCCTTGGCAACGTTTTTGACAAATGTTTGTTGGCGAAGACGCGCTGCAGCAAGGCCAGAGCTTTGAGGGCTAGAAAGAGGGAAGTGTTGGTATCGTCGTTAGCTGAGTCGTTCTAAAAGGGCCCTAAGCCCGTCGTAGTGGTCGTCGATGATGGATGATGGGGTGCTGTATGTAAGAAGCGGAAGTAACGAGGACAAAAAGTTATTTACGTGATAGGTCGCGTGGCGACACCGCCGATTCGTCTTCTGCTCATATCATACTAAAAAAAATAATTTCGGCAGTGATCCCTTAGCTCAGCGGTAGAGCGTCTGATTCCAGATCGTGTTTCCAGAAGGTCATCCGTTCAATCCGGGTAGGGGTCAACTATTTTGATATTTTGAACCGAGGTGCAAGTTTTTTCTGGAGTATCAATCCATGATCGGCCCGCCGTCCGAGTCTCACGGTCACAGAAGTCAGCGGTGGACCATGACTTTCCAGGGGAAGAACTAGAGCTTGTTATTGTTGTACAAAATTGAGACTCAGCCTTTCGGATCGAATCATTATACCTTTCAACATAGGAACCGAAAGGAAGATCCGGAAGGAATGATTGTGCACACTACAGGTCAGAAACACCACAGCATTATGAGGAAACGTGTGAAGACTTGACTGGGCCTTGAAGAAGCGGAAAGAATAAGAATGAGCTAGATGGAGACTTCAAAGAAGCTATCAAGATAATGGAGTTGGCTCGACTAATCAAACAAGTGCGAAAAGGAACGCACGTTCCATGTCAGAGATGTATGACCATTCGTTATCTCGTTCAACTCACGATTCGGCTTGGCTATTGAATATTGAGTAATGGCTACCCTATATATTATTGTTACAGATTTGGTTTCCTTCGTTCAAGTACTGTAATCTATTGATTCAATCAACTATATACTAGTCATGATCTGGAGTTATTGAATATGTACAATAGTCTGCTATGTCCTATTCACCCCCGCCTTCTGCAGTAGGTACCGGCGAGACCCGTTATACTAGTGGTCCTCCCGCTTTTTTATTAGTATCGTGTTTACGTCGCTCTGTTTAAGTATATGCTTTAGCATGACTATTTTCCCTCAATCGGAGCCGACCAAATTAGCTGTATAGGTCTGGGACATGAGAGTCCAAAACTACAGAAGATACTGGCCGCAGTGGCAGGATCTGCGGGCCGCCGTCTGCCGCCACGCGTCACGCAGTTTGTTTGTCACTGTTGCGTAATGCCCGGCAAATTCCTCGGAATTCCGCTCCTCAAGTGTTTGAATTTTTTCCTTGACCTTACTCCGACCCCGTAGTCTCAGCAATACCGACAGCTGCACTTTGTGGGCGCATTGCGCTTGGATCCTGCTTGGACATATTCTTACTCGGATTGTCTTCGGTCGAAATCAACACATCCTCACAGTAAACGCCTCAACTCGATCTCACTAAGTGACTAAAGGCGCCTGTGTGCTGATTATGAGTCCTGGGAACCCCATACCTCTACAGCTTGAGTATATGTTTTACGTGAGACCTCGTGAGACCGTTTCCTGCCCTTTTTCACGCTTCACCCATGTCAGAATTCAAGATCAACATCCCGGATGAATCCTTGGAGCAGCTCAGGAAGAAACTCGAATTAACGCGCCTTCCAGACGAACTAGACGAGGCAGGATGGGACTACGGAGCCCCTCTATCCGATATCAGACGGCTAGTTGCGAGATGGAAGGATGGTTATGATTGGAGAAAACACGAGAAATCTCTCAACGACGAGCTGCCGCAGTTTACGCGCGATATCGACGTTGACGGACATGGAACTTTGAACATCCACTACGTCCACAAAGAGAGCAAAGCGAAGAGCGCTATTCCTTTGCTCTTTGTTCACGGATGTAAGCACGAGTGTGGTTCGCTATCTTTTTCGGATCGGTAGATAACTCAGTTTTGCGAAACACAGGGCCAGGAAGCTTTATTGAAGTCAGGAAGATTCTACCCCTTCTCACTGCTCTTGAAGATGGTCAGCCGAGTTTCCATGTTGTCGCTTTAGGACTGCCAGGCTACGGGTTTTCGGAGGGAACGAAGAAGAAAGGATTTGCGTTGAATGAGTACGCGGAAGTCGGGCATAAGCTAATGCTTGCTTTGGGATATACCGAGTACGGTAAGTACACCTTCGTTTTTGCTTTTTTGGTCCCGATTTTTCATCGTTTGTCCAGCCGCACAAGGAGGGGACTGGGGAGCCATTGTAAGACCTCTTTACTCTGCTTGGTGTGTTACTCTTACCATGGACACTCTTTTTTTCATATCCTAGATAAACCATGTCCATGCCTCCTTGTACGGTCCCAGATACATTAAAGCCTATCATTCTAACATGGCTGTCGGCGCTCAGTTTGAACCACCGCCCGGTGTGGATCTCTCCAGCTACACACCAGAGGATCTGAAAAGACACGAGAGGATGAAGCAGTACACTACTAAAGGAAGCGGCTACCTCATCGAACAATCGACACAGCCGCAAACCCTCGGATACAGTTTGAGTGATTCTCCTGTAGGTCTCCTCGCATGGATTTACGAGAAACTAGTGACCGCTAGTGATGATTATCCTTGGAATGACGATGAAGGTATGTCTTTTTCCACGGCCTTAGTACCTATTCACCCCCCACTCAAAAAAAAATATCGACCTTTGTTGGCAGTCCTGACATGGATTTCAATATACTGGTTTTCTCGCTCTGGGCTGGCAGCCAACCTCCGGATATACTACGAGGTAATACAAGGAGGCCAGTTATTGGGAAACGCTGAGAGCCCAAAGACGACCATCCCTTACGGTATATCGTACTTCCCAAAGGAACGTATCGCCGTGCCAGTCTCGTGCGTATTTCATTGTCTCCCTTCACAATCAGCGGCTCATACATTTACCTAACATTTGACGACGTTCACTAGCTGGCTTACTGACCGAGACGTTCGATTCCAATCGCAACACAAGAAGGGTGGTCATTTCGCTGCGTATGAGGTGCCGGAGCTGCTGGTCGGGGACTTGAGGAAAATGTTCGGGAAGGGCGGACCAGCGTATGGCGTTGTTGGAGGAAAGGATGGTTATGCTTGAGAGTGAGTAACGGAGGTCGGACATGAGGATGTTTTCCGTCCCGGTGTTACTTTGTAATTTGTCGTGCATAGCTCTTGCGATAGCGATATTACGATGCAACACGCTAGCCCGCCGATAAGTTATGTCTCCAATATAGAACCATGGGTAGTGGGCGTTACTGGCGCAGATCCACATTCTATCTAATCAAGGAGATTCACGAGAGAAAAAAAAAATCGAACTCTCGCACATCCCCGCCTCATTGAGATTCACTTCAGTATTGCGGCGCGCCTAGTGATTCCTATTCGCGGTCATGCGGCGTGTCACGGTAAGACAGGGCCGAAATCTGGGGTTGAACCTTTTTTTAAACGCTCCTAAGCGCTGGAACACAAACATGAACCACAACCACAACGGTGCCCAACCAGAGTCCTACTCGAATGTCGAACCCTACTACAGCGAATTCAACCGAATGCTCAGAATCCCCGCTTCTCCACCTTCCACGAAAGAGAAGATTAAATGGGCCGAATCTCACCTCGAAACCCTTTCCCTAACTAAACCAGCACCGGACGGGTCACCACGTATTCCAACTCGAGACAAAGTACCTGTTTACACTGTACCACCAACTCAAGACGATATTGAGATGCAGGTTGACCAGGGAACAGAGAATGGTGGATACAGCAATCACAGTTTACCACCTACCATTGATTCAATACATGCAGGGCTTGAAGATGGACCAGGTTTCCATGAAGGACAGTTAGCGGCTGAAACGGAAATGGACTCGATGGATGTAGACGCCATTGATGGAAGTGATGGTGATGGGTGCTCTGGGAGGAAGAGAAAAGCTGACGGAGACGTTGACGACAGGCCGCTTTGTAAACGAAAATAGACGCGTATTCTTAGGGCAGGTCTGACCCAACGAGACTTGGAGGTCAGAAAAGCTTCAAAAATCACTCGCACACGCTATCTCGTCCTATTTCTATCAGCTACAAAGACCGCCGTTCGCCTTGCCATGGACTACTCTATAATGTCAGGGATATTCGAAATGGTGCAATGAAGGAAGTCATGGGAAACACGGGGATTTGGAGACGGTTAGGATGCGGGAGAAGCGACTGTGTTGGACGTTGGTAGTCATCGGGTTAACGAACACCTGGCTTTCTTATCCCATTGATAGTAGGATTCGGTTAAAACAATGATTCGACCGACGCCAGCGCCGTTATAGCCGGAAACTGTCCAGTGACGTATTTTCTACCGGTACGGGCCCGGCGGTACCAATATTATACAAACAAATCCTTGTAGCCCTTAACAGATAGGCCACGTAGATCCCCGACACCTCTCGACACAACCCACTGATCCTCAGATTTCCTGAATACTTTGTATCTCTCCTCAGAGTACCCAAGCTTGCCTGCCTTTGCCGCAATCGTTTGGGTGGGTGTGGAAGTGGGTTAGACTAAAGACAGGCATTGTGAAGCGTCAGTCGGCGTTGCTCTCGGTTTCTGGTTAGACATCGGTGTAGCGCCTTTGGGAAAGGCAAATCCGTAATAACCTGGACAGTTTCTGGCAGGGAACCAGTGCGCTCTAGTTCAATGCAAGTCAATCACAGACCTAGAAGCAGGAGATCGGAAGGGAATGGTCGACTTATAGATATACGGCTCGCAAGAAGGTGATGCCAAGGTGAAAACTCTTTGGATCCGCTTGGTGGATCCCAAATAGAACAAAACTCCTGCCCGGGGATAAGTAATGGTAAAATGACAATCACTTATGATTTTCAATGGAATCGGTCTTCAAAGTTTCACTTACCGTTAATATCCACAGAAAACTGAAGCTGAAGTGGTTCAGTCCCATTACACTGAATCCCGATTCTCGTTTTCGTCTTTGCATCGAGCGATTAAAGACGTATTTCATATAATGAGGCACGACGTCAGGTAGGTAGATGCTTAAAACGTGTTTTCCTCAGCTAATTACCACAACCAATGTAAAAAGATAACTCACGGCTACTCAACTTTACCCGAACTGGATACTGAAACGGCAGAATATTTTCCTCCTAACCGCTTCCACTTGTATCATTCCCCGGTCATCCAATTCAGGTACCCCAATTAATTTCACCTTCATATTCGTTCGGATCGTCAACCGCAGTTTTTCTCCTCCCATGCGGAGACCCCATACTGGAGGCCTTTGTCATTTAACCGCATTAAAACGTTCTGCGCACGTAATGTTTCAACGTTCTTGGTCCAAGATAACCTAATCGAAAGAATTGCAACAGCCGTAGACAAGTGATCAGGTTTCTTTTTCATTCAACGTTGGAAGATTTACCTCCGCTGAAACGTAGGGCTGAGATTTGGGATGAGCCCATTTGATCGACGAAGGACTTGAAGTCTTGAGTAATGAGTATTTCTCTTAGTAATAGCATTGAGAACCTTGTCCCAGTACTACAGCCAATGAAACCAGTGTAAATTTCGCCGTATGTGGGCGGAACTTGGAAGTAACACACAAGGGATCCATATCGTCACGATCCCGAATAAAACAGTCGAAACAATAGCGTGAGTTATGTGAACTCGTGAATACGAGTCTTGTGGACTGGATACGTCCGGGGACGAACGCAGTGGATAACTTTCCGGAAAGATACGAGATCATAGCCGCCTGGTTGTGTTCGTGAAGACGTTGAAATTCAAGCCGAGACTGCTTCTGGTAACGATATCGACGCTCTTGTTTCGTTTCCAATTGTTGAGTAGAGTGTATTCTGTCGTGATAGAATGGGTCGGCAGAGTGTTGATTGATTGAAGACTAGTAATGGGATCTGTAAAGATGGATGCAGGTGGGTTTGGGATGGCCCAGTCGCATACTGGGTTCATGATGATCACGTCTGTAAGGTAGCAGACGAGAGCGTTCATCTCGAATCCCAACGGTACCGGTACAGCGTATTTGGGGGAAGTTGGAAGAAAGGGAAGGTTTTTGCCTGTCGTCAGTAAGATCAAACTTTCCATCATCTTGAGTCAGCAGTGGGCATTTACCTAGAACAGTTTGTGCCCATCCCATTGCCGCTGCTTCTTCTGTCCGCCCATCGATTCAGACGGGAACACCGGTCATAAAAGCAGTGATAACTCCGGACCTTTCGAATGGTGTATCAGTTAAGTGAAACTGTGATATAAAACATGCTTTATTCACTGATAAATACTGCCGGTAGCCACTGCTCCGACTTCAATAGCCACCATATCATCTTCAACTAGAAATGACAGATTGATGTCAAAGCACTTACTTGCCGCAGGAGTAAATGAAGAAATAACCGTGACGAAGAGACCAGCGAGGATGGTGGTCGAGTAATACTCTGCTACAATAAAAAGAAATCAAGGTGAATAACATTTTTGAATGTAACATGGAAGTGCTCACACAGGTGGTCTGCCGGATTATCGAGGTTATAGACATGAACGGGCACGATACGAGTGGCAGCCGCATAGCGAAAGCAACGATTGGGAGAAAGTGGCTCACCATAAGAGTTGTACAATGCTTCGTCGCGGGGGTGGAGATCGAAGAGATGCTTTTTCACTTTGCGTCGGATGCTCAGAACTGCTCAAAAGAGAAGATGAGTTTCCGACACGTTGAGGAAAAGTCTGATGATGTGAACCTCAATCACATTGACTTTGAGGGGTCAAAAACGTTGGTTTTGCTTGGGTCGGGAGATTCTAGAACTGGATTTGGGGTGACGGACATGGTTCCACACTCTAAAAAGTATACTTAGAATTGGTGAAGCCATCGATGTGCGTTTAAATCCTATCACTGCTCACAACTCTGCCTTGAACGACCCCGGATACTTCTTTGACAACTCAGCCCTGAAATTTTCTCTCCTTGTACGCCACTGTCGGATTCTGTCAAAAAAACGCTGTAGATAAGCCCCCGCTGCATCCGTCCTAGCTCAATTTTGACCAACGAAGTCAAATCGAGGTAATCTACACGACGGTTGAGAGTCTTGGTGTGAACCATCATCGTGAGGTGCTGCAATAAACGATATCCGTATACCCAGTTGCTTCGTTCGGGTGATTCAGGAGGAAGAGACTTACAGTTTGGAACCCTAACCCCGCTTTTACATAATATTACGGTGTCACCGCTGGCCAAGAACGGGCCAAGAGCCCTCCTCATCCTTCACTTTGTTCAACTTTAAAATAGTACTTGATCGGCGCAATTCCTTTTAATCTGCTATACTTCAAGCTTCAAGTTTTACTCAGTTTTACGGAGTATCACCTCGCATTGATCTTCTCTAGCTTGGCAATTCCCCACTGTCTAGTGATCTCTCTGATTCCCTCAGCGGCGCAAGACTCGGTATCTGTCATGTCTACAACAAATGAATTAATCAATATCTGACATGGTCCCGTTGGTCTTGCTCGCTTCAATCTCTCACTTTGCTTTGTATTGAACCGCCACTCGAATCGTGGGGAAAACAATACTATTTTTTTTACTTCTGTCCTCCGAAGGACCCGATGCGGAGGGCCTCCATTTCGATCCTTGCATTACGAAGATCCTTGGAGCAAAATGCTGCGTTAAGGGGATAAAAAGTACCCCGCGTGCTCCTTCAGGATTCCACTGTCAAGCTATTTGTGTGCTAATAATACCCCCGTTCATCCCCAGATTAAACTCGAGTAGGGGCATCGTTATCTGTTGGAGGAACAAAATGGCGCTAAAATCAACGTCCGGAACTTGGTTTTTGCCTTTAAAAGGCTCGATATGACGCTCGTTTAGTCATTTGGCTCAGCCAGTCTATCTTTGGAATCTAGGTGTTCAGTCCTCCTGCCAAAGGTTCCAAAGTTCACTCATATACGCCCCTTTCGGATGAAATCGGTCATCCACCGGTATAACCTTCTTGCCTCGCTCCATTACCTACTCAGGTGGTCAATCCCTTTACGCACACCTGGCCGTAGGAGTATTTAAACCGAGACTCTGAAAATCTCATACAACGTACTCGTACAACGTACCCTCCTTCAATGGTCTCTTCCTTCCTCAGACTGCTTCAATTTGTCGCATTGACATTAACGACGACGACGGTTCTAGCCGCTCCAGCTTCGCCAGCATCTGCAGCACCCAGTCCCACTGTCTCATTTGCCAGTACAAATCCAAATTTCGCCCTCTGGGGACCCGAAAGTCCACCCTCTGCTCCTCAACCAGTTCGTGGATCGCTAGGTGCATCGATTCAAGGGCCAACCAACGTATTCATGGAACTGGAAAACGCCGATCTATTAGCACCCCCAACGACTGATAGCGGAAGCGTGTAAGTAGAGTTTACCGTAATGATCAATGGTAGTGAACTCACGTTGCTCTGGGGCTCCCCAGGGGAAATGCAAAGTGGCCGTTCAGTTTTAGCAAGAATCGATTACAGAAAGGTGGATGGGCAAGACAGCAGAACGGTATTTTTAGTGTTATCCCTATGTTGTCGGGTAAATAACCAACTCCGACGATAGCCCAAGTGATGCCAATAGCCAAAAGTACGTTTTAGGAATGAGACTTATCGCTGGGCAAGGGACTGAATGTTGATGGCACAACAGACATTGCTGGAGTAGATATGAGGCTCGAAGCAGGAGCCATCCGGGAACTTCACTGGCACACCACATCCGAGGTGCGCAAGACAATATTCAAGTTACTGAGGATTTTCGGAACTGACATCATATCGGTTGCAGTGGGCATATGTTCTGAAAGGAACGACGCAAATATCAGCTGTTGATCAAGACGGTAGAAACTTTGTAGCAAACGTTGTAAGTTACTTTATAACTCATGCAACGATTCGAACAAGCTTGAACGATCTCTCAAAATAGAAAGCCGGAGATCTTTGGTTCTTCCCTCCAGGCATACCTCATTCCTTGCAGGCCACGAATGATACCGAAGAAGGATCTGAGTTCTTGTTGGTACGTCATTCATTTTCTGCTCCGTGCATGTGTATTGATTCCCGCTCGTGCCAGATCTTTCCCGACGGAAACTTCGATGAAAATGATACATTCCTGGTACGTTCGCCTCTTTTACCTTCTTTCTCTGCTTTGAACCAACCGTTTCATTTCAGCTGACGGACTGGCTCTCTCACGTCCCGTTCGAAGGTTTGCGTTCCCTCAAATGTCTTTCCTTTGTTGTTCTCACCTCCAACAGTCATACAAAAGAATTTCCAAGTCACTGATCCGAAGGCATTCTCTCATATACCCGCCGAACAGTTATACATATTCCCTAGTAGTGCGTCAAACTTTCCTACCAAGATTTCCGAGCTCTCAGCCTTGTTTCTCTCCAACTTTTAGATCCTCCGGCAAATGCGGATGCTCCTTCGGACCCACAGGGGACTGTTCCCTTACCTTACTCTTTCGCATTCTCCGATGTTGAGCCAACTCAACTAGGGGGCGGTACTGTCAAGATAGCCGATTCCAGGACTTTCAATATATCCACATCAATCTCTGTTGCAGAAGTTACGGTCGAACCCGGTGCACTGAGGGAACTTCACGTACGTTGTTTCCGGTCCGACTCTCATAGCTGTTAACGTTACTGATAACCTACCTCTAGTGGCATCCTATTATGGACGAATGGACTTTCTTTTTAGAGGGTGAAGCGAGAGTGACAATTTTTGCCGCTGAGGGCACGGCCAACACTTTCAATTATCAAGCAGGCGATATTGGTGAGTTCTCTGTTTAGGAAACTTGAAAAATTGGCTCATTTGACACGCAGCATACGTGCCTGTTTCAATGGGTAAACTCGTCTCCCGCGTTTCAAAGCTTCGTTCATAAATCTGATTTGATTATAATTCCCCGGTCTTGACATGCAGGACATTTTGTGGAGAACACTGGTAACACTCCCCTCAAATATTTGGAGATATTCAATAGCGGTCAGTATCAACTACCTTTCCAAAAGAAATCTATGCTCAGTAATTTCTCTTGTGATACAGACCTTTTCCAAGATGTCAGTCTATCGCAAGTACGTATTCTCGACTGGTGTTTCTTGCAGAGTTCATCATTAACGTACACTCGGAAACTAGTGGCTCGCGTTAACTCCTCCTGCGCTCGTTAAGGCGCACCTTGGTCTAGATGACGCGACGATTAAGGAATTGGCCAAGTTCAAAGAGAAGGCGATCGTCGTGCCTCCTTTGAACCTGACTAGTGTCAATTCAACGGTCCAATGAGTTTAGAAGTTTGTTTATCTGTTTATCACCCTCGTTGTACGATTTCTATACCTTAGACCTCGCCTTTCTCAGTTATCAGCATATCGATAATTCGGGTATACTGTTGGGGGTCGAAAAATTAAATCATCATTGCCTAATCGCTAGAATAGGCTCGACGAACTGAAATCTAACGCCTGCACTTAATCATGATTCAGGATACAGTTTATCTACCAAAACACAACCTATGTCCAGTCCAGGTCTGTAGTTAACGCTGCAAAAGTCAGCCGACTTGAGGGTATCAAAGCAAGTCGGTCGCGCGTGAGAATTTTTCGGGCTAGACCTTCCACGCGAGCCGGAGGAGTCAGGTCTATGGACCAGTTGGCCGTACCGCGGGACCGATCAATGTTGATCTTTTCCTCCTCCCTTACCATCTCATCCTGCTGCAACGCCTCTCGCTGCGAACACTTCTCTTTCTCACGATATCTGGATGTGAATACCGGTGCAGGCGATGACTTTCAAGCTCCCGCCAGTAAAGCTCTCAATGCGTCCAGTACAACGATAAGGTTGGCTCCGCTTCCCCCCAACGACTCCCAATCACTGGTAGCACCTTTTTCAACAGTGACTTGCGCACAAGCAATCTTCAGTCCTCAGAAAATCTGAGCTTCAGAAGACCTCTGCTCGTACTCTGATGCAACTGATCTCACCGCTTTCCCCATGAGCTTTTCCGGATCAGGGTCTTCTTACAGGATACTGGTGTTCTCGAAATTCACTCACATCAACTCCCGACTTTTCCTCAAAGATCAAAGCGTGTGTTTCTGCAAACAGCAAAGGCGCAACTTTCTCCCAGATCACAGCAAATCTGTATTCGAGATCAATGCTCAAATGGCTCTCCAGAACAAATACTGCGGCTATTCGAACCCCTTCAAGTGGCCCTCTTACTGAATGCTCAAAATCCTCTCACTGCCATAACGCGACTCGAACAACTTCGAACGGTTGATCCTCGGACACGCTAAATCAGGGCAACCTTGTTTTCGCAAATATTAATAGAAGGTGTGGTCAACTACGGGCCTCTCCCTTGTTTTTGGCCCTCCCTATTATTCCACGGTGCCTTCTGATTTACTTGGAATTCAGTCCTCCATTTTAATCAAACTCTATACACGCTTTGGCTTTGCGATTGTGCCCAAAAAAAGGGACGGAGACAAAGCGGAAAGTTCGACCCGTGGGTCCCTTTGAGTCCCCTCGCCTCATATTACTGTTAAATACTGACGGCTTACCCGGTTCCATTTCTTTTATAGGATAAATCAATCTGCGACCCATCAGCTTATTGTGGTTATGGAATGGCAGCTGCACAGATGTAGAGCATGGCGGGGACAATGACCCGGAAGGTCGGGGGCAAAACTGTGCACGTTAGGACGTCTGCAGAGCCACTCGAAGTTATTGAAGTCTCAAGTCAATGCGGGTCGACTATATAAAACTCGAGGTGACGAACGTCTTATGAAATGGATCAGCAACTCGAACACAAACAGGAGGAAGAGCTGATTGTACGTCCGAATCAGCTCAAGGACGCGCCGCGAGGAAATCTTTGTTCAAAGTTCACAACATACCACTAGTTACCTACCCGCAGTGCCAGTCATGGGCGGAAGTGCGTGGTTCTGCTTCACCGTCAGCCGCCACCATCGATGATTAACAAGAAACTTTTCCTGCGCACAGAACCAAAGCGAGTAACATGTTTTGTGGACACCACACCGCAAACATACGAGTCCAATGGCTTTGTACCCACTAGATATCACAGTACGTGGCTCACCGGTAATTTCGACCGGTCCGCGTCTCACTGATAAAATAGAGGGTGGCCGAGCTGAGGCGGCCAAGGCACAAAGAAAGAAGTCTTCCCGTTCTGGTAGCAGCAGATCACATACGCGTGCCAGGCCATATCTCACAGGTTTCGTGCAATCTTCCTCGCGATCTGTCTCGCAGGCACATCTTTCTGAGTCACCTATCGTTTCTCCTTCACCTCCTATGTCTGTCTTCACCGGCAGTGGTGAAACATCCCAAAGCCCGCCCAACACCTTGCATTCTTCCCGATTATCACTGTCCCATGTTTCGAAGACAGGTATCCCATCTTCGCACGCCGTCGCAGATCACTTCGCACAACCCTTTCCCCATTCGCCAACCCAAGCCCATCACAAGGCACAATCCGGGGAGAGAAGTAATGGATGGTATCCTTCTCCTCCGAACGTTAACTTCTGTCCTTCAAAAGATGTTGTAGCTAGCTCTCTTCCGTTGGTCCAACAACAGCATCAATACCTGACAAGTTCATATCCAGCCTCCAACCCATCAGTTCCTTTGACCACTTCGGTTTATCCGCATCACACGTACCAGGAATCATCGTCACCCCACTTCGTTCCCTCTGGTTATGGCCAATTTTCCTCCGCAATACGGAGGTCATCCACAAAGACACCCTACAGGAGCTGCTCCGATAACGCTACGGCCGCCGTACGATAGTCACCAAAGTTCGGGAACTTGGTATCGTTGATGCTCGTTGGTCGAAAGTGAGAGTTCCTTGCGTTGAATCAGTTGTTCGTGCCCTTGGGCAGTTGTATGTAAGAGAATGAAAGATCGTGCCCGGGTCCTCCTCCGCTCTCCTTTTTGTTAAACACATCGTCCTTGTTCTCTTTTCTGCCTCACGACCTTGTACATATTCTTATTCTATTCTATTTTCACGCGGATGCTTACGCTTTATCTCCAGTGTCCACGAACATTGTAGTTTTACTGTTCTCCCTCTATTGATTATACCTTGCTTTCTGCCTAATTCAGAATATCGAATGACCCGGGTGACTTCCTACATTAGCAACCTTGTGACCGACGAGAAGGGCCCTTCTCACTGGATTATCGCTGCAGTCGTGGTTCAATCCCCCATCCCCTTGCTCCAAACCGTCTGTGAGTCATAACTTTACGTCAACTTGGGAAGGTTCCCAACTCACACTCTGTCAGACGCCATAATCTACAGGAACCAAATGATGTTAAACCACAAAACGTTTATTTCTCATTGGCAGATTCTAAGTCAAAGACAAGTCTCTGAAGCAACTCGAAACCTCATCGCCGAACTACCGCTACAGCGTCAAATCAGGTTCGATACAAAGTCCCTTACCCCAACATACTTGGCCCTTAAAGTTCCTCGATCTCGGAAGATTATCTCCCCATGTTTCCTCAAGGCATAGATTTTTCGAAGCGACATTAGGAGTAATAAGTGCCTTCCTTGTCTGTTCAACTTGATTGGCAATAACTGGAAGCCCAATCATCGGCTTTTGCATATTCCAGGTGGGTTCGTGTATCTAGGAAAGGAGGGCCGAAAGCGAAGTCAATTGACTTCTTCACGCTTGGAAAAAAAACATCGACTAGCCTCAGAGTAAACCGCCATGAAGTAATGCTCCATCTTCTAGCCGGCAAAATGCCATATCACCAACTTTTCTCTTCGCGATTTTATCTCTGTGACTAAAGTCCCACAAAACCTTCCTCTGTCGTGAACTGAACCCGACTCTCAAAGGCTCTCACAATACTGTCGTTCTCATAGATCACCGAACAACACTGTGTACCGTGTCAAGAACTTTGCCAGTTCACGGAGGGAATCAAGAATCTCATCAGGTGGGGTACTGGTATATTAAGACAATTACGTTGAACGATCAGTCGGACAAGGAATGGAGGACGTTCTATGAAAGTCTGGGTGGTAGCCGAGAACATCGGGGTGCAGGTCCGAGATAAATGACTTAGTCTGCTGGACCCGCAGTCATTGGCTCAGTAAGAGTTTTCAAGGCGAGTTCTGCGACAACTCTGAATTGATTGACCCGACCTAAAGTTTTTTTAAAAAAAACAAACAAACAAGGCAAGCTCAGAGGTGCTGACACCCCGGGCAAAAATTTGTGGAGAGGCCTTACCGCGGATAGCCTAAAAGATATCGGGTCACAATCCGTCCATCGGCTAAAAACGACCGGATTTTTCCCAATAGGTGGGAGTTATCCTCCGGCGAGGGTGACAGGAAATGCACGTTTCCACCAATGGGAACCACCCCATGTTTATCAGTCTCGGTATGAACGTCACTCCAAAGAGCACCACCGACGGAGACAGACCGCTTGTCGTCTGCTGACCGTTTTGAGGTCAAGTCGATCACCAGACCTCCGTCAGAAGACAAAGCTGTGTGGGGACTGACGTCTCCTCCTTTAATTGCGAATTCGAGGGGTGGGTTTTGGGATAGAGCAAACCTGATTGCGAGAGGGATATCTTGAGCATAGGCCAGCCAAGCATACGAGGCTTTGAGGACGGCATTATTTGCGTAACGATCTGCGACTGAGGTCGTATAGTCTGAGGGCAAGAGGTTGTGAAAACTTGGCCTTGGAAAACCAAGAGACTGAAACTCGGACATTGAACGAGGTAGTTTGTATTGAGTAGATTTACCATTGAAGCGGAGAATATATAGACCTCAGAATCAGTCGACAGGAGGTGGAGGGGCTTTACTTGCGCTGAATCATAATGACTACGGTGATTTTTTCCCTCATTGGTGGGTAGGGGGCCTAAGACGTTGCAGACCATGATACACCTGAATAATGATACGAGATTAGTGTGGTAATAGTTAGACGTGGCACTAACCTTGAGACACGACCGTAGGCAAGCTGGTCTTTTCCGACCGTAATTCTGAACGCAAAAGAAATCGCAAAATTTCAGCTTTTGCATCTACCGGAATAAAGCTATATTTGGAAGGCATTTCTCCAAATATAGTAACATCCCAGTCAATGTAAATGCCTAATTTTTGCGGCTCTTTTTTACGTTCAAAATTGCGGTCGGAAAAAAAAAACAGTCCGCCTGTGAGAGTCGAGGTCAACCGAGAGTCCGAGCCAACGCAGCGGCAAATCTCTCGTAAAGCCGGGCCGGTTCTGCATTTCGGCAACTCCAGTGACGCGCAACGCGTGGCGCGTGACAACCCTGGTCCCTCAGCCTCGTCCTCCTCTCCCTTCCAATGCCGTATTCAACGTTAAGCACGAGAGTTTCGTAGTTCAAAGGCGGTTTAACGACATCCCTAGTTTTCCTTAAACGTTATGGACAAGCCCATACTATGAGGTGGAGAAAGAATAAACGGAAAAATTAGTTCGTGTGATGGACAACCATTCCAACTTGACGAACGCTCTGAATGTCGATACTGAAGCAGTTTTTTTTTTTTTCTACTCAGTTTAGCTGATCTCTCATCCCACGTCTCTTTACCTCATCTGGATACGGACCGTCAGAGTAGCGGATTTTGGGGTGATTCTGTGTTTCGTTCTAGAACGATTTTGGGATGCCAGATTCATCGTCCTGAGGATCGTGCAAAAATCTCACCCGTGGCGATTTGCAATCGTTTAGGTGATTTTTGGAAAATCTCTAGACTCGGTTCTACCCCGCACGAAAACCTTGGGTCGGAAATCGTCATCGGGTCGGCCAGATTTTCTGACGATTCTAGCGATTATTTCAAATCGAAAATAGTCTGCACAGTGCAGATCAAACTGGCCCACCAATTCGGTCCAACATCGCAAACTCTTTGTTCAACAACACTGGGATCGATGAGTCATCGTGTTATAGCAAAGGGGAGGAAGTACTTGAACGACGTACGACAGGCAATCTTTCGGAGCGCCAACACGACGGTCCCGACAGGACCCCTCGACAAATACAACATTTCATGTGAACATAAGGAGCGTATTCGGACCTTGATGCACAAACTAGGCCCGCTGCCGCCAAACAACTTCTCAGCCTCGCCTGAACTGGGGTCCGACGATAACAGGCAATACCAGAAGACGGACGATGTCTTTCAACCTGCTTGGCTTTCTTCCGGATCATCGGTACGAACAAACCTAGTGCGCTTGCTAGATGACTATTATTAGTGAACGAGGGATTTTGGGATTAACGGAAGCGTCGTCATTACGGGGGGTAAGAATTACCACTCGTTTGTTATAGTGATACTTTTCCTTGTATTATTTTCGGAAGGGGAGATGACGATCATCGCTCTCGCGTGGAGTACCTATTAGGGAGTCTGCCATGATCCGCTGTTCTAACTTTCGGTTATGATATCGTGTCGCGCGAGATGGAATACCCGGCGTGGCAAGCTCAGGTTCCTGCTAAATATGGTACCGGTATCTTGTTTTCACGACCGGTCTTCAGGCTCGCTGTAACCACGCAGAGCGCCGTGGATTTTTGCTTTTTTTTGCTGATTTCGCAATGTGCTTTTACTGATTTTCTACCGCAATTCTTGGCGCAGATCCCAATGCCAATCAGGGAAGCTTGATGATACATAGTATGGTGAGCGTCGGTAGTATCCCAGACGACTAATCGGCAACTGCAACATCTACATACATGCCAAAATGGCAATACGTTGAGGTCGAGTTACACCGGCGACAGCCGCGTATCAAATCGTAAATTAGAATGCCCTAAGGAGGCTCGAACATTTATAGTTACACAGTTCTCATCAAAGCTTCTGACAGGTTCAACCCGTCGTCATTTGGGCATTCCGATATCAAATCATCAATGTATTTTCAAAACATCTTTCAAGTACGAGCTTTTTTTACAATAATATTGTTACAAACAAACTTTGGATTCCTAGGCTTTGACGAATATCTTCAGTTGAAAGCAAAGTCGTGAAAAACCGTGGATCGCGACCGAATCCAAGCCGAGCCAGCTTTCGAATCAGGGTTCAATAAACCATCCCTTGGTCCAAACCTTCTTCGGGTCGTACTTGGCCTTCAACTTTCTCAACTTGGGAAGGTTACTTCCCCAAATTTTCTCGGGAGGTACAGTCTGAGGGTTCAAAGCGAAACTAGCTGGAGTGATGAGAGGCTTTCCCGCCTTCTGAACTTGAGCGTTTCGAACGAGATTGGTGATACCAGAAGCCCATTCTGCAGCCTCGGCATCTGCAGATGCGTTAATGTATCTAGAGGAGAGAAATAGGCGTGATTCAATTCACCTATCTCATCGGCAAAAAAAAAAGAAGAAGAAAGACTAACCTCGGGATAACCGCCACATAATAATGAGGATCTCTCGCAGCAAACGCCATATCCTCGACTTTCCTCTCCGTCAGTTTATCCCTATGACCAAACTCCCACATCATCAATGACCCTTTAAATTCTTCCACTTCCGTGAACTGACACCATCTACCAAAAGCCTCACCAATAACATCATCCCATAGATCTTTGAATAGAGCGCCGTCAATGACCATACGAGGTGGACCGCCATCGAGAACCTGATCGGCGCCATGAGAGACGGCTGAAAACCCTTGTACTTCTGCGAGACCCTCGAACAGAGGCTTGACGGGCTCACGGAAGGGAGCGAGGACCTCTTCCGGTTTGGTATTTTCATTTTCAATGTAGGGAAGAAGGAGCAGACCGGGCTGTCAGAGAAAAAAAAAATCGCAAAGCCATTCGGAATTAGATAGAATCACGACGGAAAGAAGCAGAAGGGATAGAAAAAGGCCTACATAGAAGTGAGGTGGTGCTCGAGCGAACATGAGTATCATTTTCGTGCTTGGATGCTGTTTGTCGAGATGTTTCTAGAAAAACGCGTAACGGAATTAGAGCAGCGGAGGCAACGAAAGGGGATGAAGAAACGAACATGCAATGCAGCGAGAACATCGTTCAGTGCAGTTCCGGGATATCCGATCGCCCCTACAGTCGTTGGCCCGGCAAGAGGGTATGTCTTCAAGACGAGTTCTGCGACGACTCCAAATTGATTGACTCCGCCTAATTTTGTTTTTTTTTTTTTTCAAAAAACATTGAATGAAGTTTAGAAGGACACCTCAGGCAAAAAATTCGTGGGGAAGCTTTACCTCGGATAGCCCAAAAGAGATCAGGTTCTTCCTTCTCGTTCGTCGTCACAATCCGTCCATCGGCTAAAACGACCGTTGCTTGAAGAATATTATCCACGCCTAAACCGAATTTCCCCGAGAGGTGGGAATATCCCCCTCCGAGTGTGACACCACCAACGCCCAGGAAATGCACGTTTCCACCGACGGGAACCACCCCATGCTTATCCGTCTCGGCGTAAACGTCGCCCCAAACAGCACCACCACCAACGGAGACAGATTGTTTGTCGTCTGCAACCTTGACCGTTTTAAGGTTGCTCAAGTCGATCACCAGACCTCCGTCAGATGACGAGGCCGCATGGGGACTGACGCCTCCTCCTTTGATGGCGAGTTCAAGAGGTGGATTTTGAGATAGAGCAAACTTGATTGCGAGAGGGATATCTTGCACTGAAGAGGGTTGGACGATGTAAGAGGGTTTGAGGACCGCGTTTTTCGGGAAGCGATCTCTGGCGGAGTCGTAGCCTGGGGAAGAGGATGTAAGGACTTGACCTTTGAAACCTAGGGACTGTAAATCGGACATGGTTGCGATGAGCGAGATGGTTTGATTGGGGTAGTTATCGAAGGGTGAGGTTTATATACAACGAGTGTGGGTCATCGTGGGTCGATGAGCTTCACTGAGTGATGATGAACAATTAGAAGCTTAGTAAAGGGCGGAACGTGACCGGTGAATAATAAGAAACGTAAGATTGTCATAGGACAGTGACCTCAGGCTAAAAGAAGTTCAGAAAGGGAAACCTGAATAGCCTACTTTCTGGAGGCAAAAACTTTCATTACGCTCATTCAAGCTTCGTAAATGAAATCAGATTTTCCAAGAATTCCGACATTTGGTGACCTTGGCTGGGATGCCGTCAACTTCCTGTCATTCCGATATAGGACGACCTAGAACAAGCAAGGGTAAGAATGAAGGACGTTCACGGAAGTTTGATGTCTAAGCGTAGTGGACATGGAAGTGCCCGGTAAATCTCCCAGTGCTGTTGCCAAGGCTTGTTCACGGGAACAATGGAAACTTGTACTTGTTAAGGTCTAGGCCTAGATTTCGTCCCCGATTGCTGATGTTCCTTCCAATGCCGATTTGTACAGATGTAAATTTTGGGGTTCTGTCTCCTGTTGGTTCCTTGAACATACCAGCAGCTGTGGCCTACTGCCAGTAGATTGAAGTTACCACCATCATAATGAAGGATTCCTGCAGTCGTTACAAAAAAAAATGATACAGAATCTGTATATTTCCAAATCTCTACTTTGATGGAATGAAGAGAAGAGCGTAGGGCTCACTACAAAAGCCTTTAGCCTTTTACATTTACGAAAGCGTTAAGGCAGGAAATCCCGCTCGGATTTCGCCATGACAAAACGGGGGAAACTGTAACACTCTGGGCAGTCCCCACGTTGCAAATTTCTCCGCTGCGGTGATCCACTGTCCAGATGTTAATATATTGACTTGAGTCGGCCACACATCTGATTCCTTCATCTTTCTCCTGTTTCGAGTAGGAGGACATCTCGGCTACACGTTAGCACACTGGTCAGCCACCGGATCAACTGACTACTATCACTGACAGGAACTCCAAAAGAATTCCCAGCGAAAGGTCAATTTAGTCACTGCATTACACTCTAAACCTAAACATATACCGAGCTCCCAAATGGGTAATCTCCGTAATATATGCCTAAATAGTGTGTCTTTTTATATAAACCCCAGTCATCGATATCGTCTGACCCCCCCACTCCCTATCCTTCGCAGGTTGTACAGGTGATTGCAATGTCGGCTTTTCCGCCTGAAGCTCTTCCAGCACTATATACAGGCTTAACTCATTTGTATGTCCTCGCTCCTTTCCAACATTCATGTTTTTTATCGGCTAAAATATCACGATAGGCTGGCGAACAAATATCACGTCCTTGCATCTACCGTTATGCTTGTTTACGACCATATGCTCACCTTTGATGTGCGTCATCTACTTTCAGAGTCATTTCGCGCAAACCCAAACTGATCACTAATCCTGGTACTCAGGATGAATTAAAATATATCTGGGGAAGGAAGAAGGGCTTTCCGTTCTATCTCTTCTTGATTTTCCGATATTTTACACCCATCGTCTCACTTATCAACTTGATCGCGCTACATGATCCCAATTGGGTTGGAAGCCTTTGTAGTAATTGGATTTGGTTGCCAGTAGCTGTCGGGCCTATTGTCTGTATGGCCACCGGAAGTGAGTTACATGCCACTAATCCTAATCGAAATACTGTACTGATATTTGGTTCTCTCTCCAGTCATCTTGAGTTGGTACTTTGCCCTTCAAATCAATGCTCTTCACTAAAGGTCCTTCTATCCTCAGTTCTACGGGTCCACGCAATCTACTCTCAAGGTTCGATATCCACGACAACCCGTCTAACTACTCGTCCCTGACCCTCCGTCTACAGCTCGTTGGGTACTTTACCTCACGGCCCCAGTGTATATTGCGCAACTAGTCGTTATGGGGGTACGCTGTCCCGCCAACCGCCCCGTTACCAAGTGCTAAAATCGCTGTTCTAGTGGGCAATCCCAGCGGGCATTCCCGCAAGTCTACCTCCCGGTTTCGTCGGTTGCGTACCCAGTTCTGCACCAGGGACTGGCCTTCGTAGGTTTCAAAATCCAGCTGTAGTTCTGAACCTTCCGACTAACGCCGCTGTAAACGTACTTAGGGTTATCCGGGATCTACATTGCTGCACTGGCATTCGATGCTGTTATTTTTGCTTTGACACTTGGACGAGCCATATACTATCGACTTACTGGTTCTTTGATCCCGCTGGTAACGTTGGTTATTAGAGATGGAACGCTGTATTTTGCGTAAGTTTTCTTTTTTTATTGCCGTTGCTAGCGCGCACGAATTCCAATCTCTGACTTTTCCGCGACACCCGATAGCGTCATCTTTGTCGTGAATCTTACTAATGTTTTCTTAATGGCGGTACGTCCCTTTCCTTCTAGTACTTACGACAAACCAAATGCTAAAACGGCAACCGTTTTCCTAGCTCGCTCCGGTGAATTACCTCCCCGTAACTGTACCTTGAACCACCACTCATATGTACCTTTCAGGCCGATCTGAGCGCCATCAACGCCCCATTCGCTTCAATGTCGGTATTTTACATTTATTCACCAGTGGCACAGCTTATTAACGATGTTAACATATGCAGGATAACAGCCATACTAGTCGCTCGGTACGCTCTAAACTTCGGTTTATGAGAATTATGACCAAGACTTCCGCTTAATTTACTTCCTCCCAGGCTGATGATCAACCTTCGCGCTGCAGCCGATAACCAATTGACGGTGTCTCATGGTTCAGCCTCAGGTCGCTTCTCACGAGCCCACGTCGTTTTCCAAAAGCGGACAAATCAAACTCTCAGCAACTTCAACGCCGCAGGCCAGACAACGACCTTACTTGGTCGCATAGGAGCGGACGAGTTTGCTGTACCCTTACCAGACAAACTCTTTGAGAACAGCAGGTCGGACTCGGATTATTCCTCTGAATGGATAGACACTCCCGTTGTTGAGGCGTATCAAATGAGATGACCATTTTTTATCGAGTTTTGAGCCCGCTTTTTTTTTTTTGCGGGGTTTACTATAGAGTGTATAGTAGTACTACTTATCAATTATTAACGAATGATACCCTACCCCCCCCTCACACACATGAACAGTTCATTCCGTAGAGTACGGTCTATGTCATGTCATTTGCCTTCATCTGTAAAACCACGTGTATTTCAGCTGAGATTGGAGGCCAGACCCTCTTCAATTTAAACTTACACCAAACAGAATACATAGCAATCGTGTTTTGCGATGCAGTATATACGGACCTCCACGGACATATCATTATTTTTGTTCCTTCGCACAGTTGTCAGGTACGGTACCACGGGCCCGGATATCGAGGAGTGCGGAGGAATTTTATGAGTATACGTATAATCATACGTCCCTGAAGAAAAATCGTCCCTGGTGCTTTTCAAAAAAAAAAAAAAAAGCGATGTCTCAGGCATGTAGTCTCCCCATCATCCGAGCCCTTCAAGGAAACTTTGATCGACAGGACAAACCTCTGTCAATCTCTGTTGGTTTGAGGAGGATGACCCTGGGATCTTCGCCCCTTCAATCACTCAAACGATCATCACGAACCGGCTATCATTACATTGCGATCCCGGCGCCCACCGAGTCACGATAGCTACTGTAGTTTGTCACTCGTGCACGATCAGCTGGCATGAGCGGTGAGCGCGCTGTGCGGTTCATATGTGTGCCAGGGCTAGTAGCATAGGATATTCTCTTGAAACACAGAATCAGCTTCCGAGTCCGTCCCTGCATAAAGTGAGGACACAATGTACGACGGTTGGATCTATATCTTTTTTTTTCAATGCTCTTGTTGGGCATCAAGTGAAAGATTTTAAACTCGCAGTAGGGAAGTTTCTTAGTTTGTTCTACTGATAATACACCCTAAAGGAATCGGAACTGTTCCTAGCTCCATCCAGTCCGCGTCTCCTTGATTGAGATAAATTAGTTGTCCCAGTTTGGGGGCTCATCATTCCAAGTTACTATTCTCAAGAAAAGCTTGGATATATTGGTTCCAAGACCTCGGGGGCAAAAGGCATGAGACTCTATCATCAGATTCGGAAGTAAGCTTGTTGGAGTGACAATACTCTAGTATTGCTGTTCATCGTTATCTTTGAGATATGTCAACCTTGACACAACTCTTGTTTCCGATGATCGATGGTCACAGCTATCCTTCACGAACTCCCATTGACTCTAGGCCATGGTCTACCGCCATCTTTCGGGTGGAGACCACCTGCCTAGCGAGAGGTGGCACGTACCATCATTACCTGTACTTGTCATTTACCCCCCTACTTAACAACCCTCCTCTGGTAGACTGATCATGCTGTCGGTCGCGTTCAACTCCCGCAGACGAAGTCTTCATATCAACGAAAGGACGACGTCGTTACCATCTTTCAAGCAGCCCTCGATTAACAACGATTTTAAGAATTAACCGTACTCGCCACTGGCCTCATGGCCCGGTGGAAAATCGGACGGATTGTTAATAAGAGGAATGATTCAGATATAGATAAGCTTACCCCGTACGTTTCGACCCACGCCCATGCAGCCTCCGTCACAGCTGAGGCGGTAGCGCACCACCCTCTCACCAGAAGGAGTTACGACTTGTGAGTATCAAGACACCGCCAGAAGTAAAAAAACTCGATAGATCAACACGTCTACTTACCCCCCGCTTGCGCGTGGTGTGAGCTGTTAATACTATCCGGTGATTAGGTTCCCGGATCAACGAGGTGCTTCCAGACAGTGATTTTTTCGAATATTTTCAACTGGTTAAACCGTCAGACTTATTTGGGTGGGCACGACCCATCGAACTGAGGTCGCAACTTGCTGTTTGTTTTTTTTCATTCCGATTTTCAGCAAGCAGTAAGTAGTGAAAAATGAGAGTTAACACGACGCACAATGACCCATAGAGTTCAGATATGAAACGTGTTTCTAAAGATATTTCGGGGAAAAGAGATATGTCCATCGGGCTTTCTCTGGTTGTTTCAAGTATTATGATTCTTGGGAGAAGTTTCCGACTCACTCAATCTTTATTACCTAAGCTTTCTTGGAGGAATTCATGTTCATGGTAGTATTGGATATGGGAATGGGCTGGAAGCTTGAGGTTCGTATAATTCAGCATGCCAGTGGAGGTGGTTTGAGGTTAAGGTTTAAAGGAGCGGTCCAAGCGTTCTCTGGTTCGGTCGGGTCACCGGACCCCGCCACCGACCTCCCTTTCTCTCAATCCATCGTCGCGTCCACAGGCCAAGGTTCTAACATTCTCTATTGGCTGTCAAACTGAGTCCAATTATTCAAATCATCCAAGTCTAAATTTCTCGATAAATCCTTCGATCACAGTTTACATTCTGTCGGGAAGTTCCCAGTCAATTCCCAACTTTGTTTTTGATGGATACTATGTGACAAGGTTGGCCTAAAGTCTGCTACTCATCATGGAAGCAGACATGTGAGTTCCATACGATAGTCTTAGTAACTTACTTTCATTCCACTGAGTGCACAGTTTTACTCTCAAGCATCTAGACTGCCCAATATCTTGAGTACGCCGGGGGTGAGCTGGCAGAGTTCCCATCGCTATGAGACCGCTCAGGGCATCTCCTGTAAGCGCTCATTTCCTAATACGGTACTACTGTACAGTTTGACAAAATACTTCCCACGCGTCATGACATCTTGGCTGCGCTCATACCTTCATTCCCTCTCTTTAACTTCTCTCTTATTGCCTTACCTAGCCTTGTCGTAGACAGCTCAGAATCATAATAGCTCTGTCTGGTTTACGCTGAGGCCTGAGGCACTGAGAAGTCCCCCGCTTACACATTTTTTAAACCTCAGTCGATTCTCGCTGTCTCTGCTCGCTTTTTTCTACCTCTCTCTGCTCGAAAAAATCTTCCCCCGCTGTCTCACCCTCTCCCACACCTCTGTTTACCTTCTCGACAACTCTACCGCCCTTCAAAACGTCGCGAAAACGTCGCCCCGGCCCTCATCCTCCGAAGGAGACCCGACACTACACCAGAACCCAAAATCTGCTTGTTTCTAAAGAACTACCTTATCACTCGCACTCTCCGTCGCCGTACACCTCTCGTACCTTTGCATCTATGGCTACTACGACGGTACAGCGCCCTGCTATGAACGTTCAGGCACCCTCCTCAAGACCGAACGTTCCCAGTGGTATTCCCAAACCAGCAACTACGGGTAATACTACTCCGGCTAATCCGAGAAAACCCCCTGTATTCCATACACCTGCTAATACACCTTCCTCGATGAGATCTTCGCCCGTCTATGACGCATCTGTTAGTCACCAACCGTCTGAGGCAGGATCTTCTGAGACTGCAAGGCATGAAGTTGACGCCCCGCCGTCCCACTCTCGTAACAGTCTATTTAGCGCAGATGAGCCCTCCGTAACTGCGACTGATATACTGAACGAGACTAACCGTACAGCTATCCGATGTGGCAAGAAAGCTTTGCCAACGCTACGTGTGGATAGACCCCTCTCACCGAGTGAAGAGCTTGCGCCTAGCGACTCTGTTTCTGAATCAGACCACCCACAATATAGTATGACGGGATGGTCTCAAGTCAGTTATAAACCGACCCCTTCTCTTTGCTCTCACTTATCTCAAGAGATTGAGTGTAAGGTTCGGAGTTATTTTTCTGAACTTCGCCGTCGTCATGTCTTGCAGAGATTACGGAGCCATGACTTAATGGCTTATCGCACTTCGACAATCCCTGAGCAAGATATTGTGATTGATGAAGTTAACAATCGCATCTATCATGTTGACTGCCCTGAGCTCAGTCAACCGACGTATCCAATCGAGGATACTGAAATACTCAAGGTCAGATCCGTACCTAAGTTCGGTGAACCTTTCTCCAAGAATGATCCCAATCCTAATCGACGACCTCGAAGCTACTTGCTGATAGGGTATCAGGGATTTGCTCCCAATAATGATGACAATTCACCTCCCGAGGCGCCAAATAACTTCAATGGCAATCCCAGTGGTGGAGGTGGACCTCCTGATGACAATAGCCACAGCAATGGTCACTCTAGAAACAGAAATAGAGATATTTCTGAGCGTGACCGGGACCTACCACCTCATATGTTCAATAACAATTGCAATAATCAAAACAATCCCCAAGAGGTCCTGGTGATGACCCAGATGGAAACGGTCCACCTAGTGATCCGGACGAACCTAGCAATGCTCCCAGCTCTGAAAACTCAGACAATGGGACTGGGACAGAATGCGAAGGTGACAGACCATTTAATCTACCTCGACAGTCTTCTGCAGAGCCTACTTTATCAGGAAAACGGGAATGGGTATATGATCCTACACCCCAGTCCGAAGAGGAAATGCTAAAGGTGGCATTCAAACCCTTGGAAAACCTCATTAAAACTTATCTTCATTGTGAACCGCTCAGGGGGAACAATAATATTCAAAAGAATCACTACCAAAACCGGGTACCTACCACAGTGAGGACAATTCAACAATCCTTGACCGCTGGGTTCACGGTTTAGTCTGTTGGTTAGGTATAGCCAATATGTGTGGAAAGGAGATATGTTGGAGTCATACACTTCAATCCAACGTACTCACCTCTGTGGATATTCAACGAACTAATGCAATACCCATGTTCTTATCAGATTCTGTGCTACAATGGTTTAATGACATTGTGGAGCGGGTTCCTGAAGACATTAATGCAAAAGACCCACTGAAGGGACGATAGACCTTCCTGCAAGTAATAGCAGGTCTGTACTGTCACTTCATTCATGAGGCTTCACTCACAAAAGTGGTTGATCAGTATGAGTCTGTCTCATACTCTAGATCTCATGGAGTTGAAGGGCTGTTTAGCACTCTTAAGAAATATGCTAAACGACTGCCAACACCTCCTGATGCATACAACTTCTGAAAGCATTTATTTTTACTTCTACCTGAGAACATTGTTGTGAGAATTTGAGGTGTGAGCACAGATAATGAGAGCGGTTTGTTCTACTGTCTGAACTGTTAGGTTGTCTGAGCTAGAGCAAACCGATGCTCTAGCAGGTATTTTTATTCTGCTTAAATACCTACTAAAGTATCTAGAAAGTTCTACTAGTATCTACATAGATGAGTAAGGTAGCAGGGTAATTACAAATATGATTGGTAAGTAAGCATTGCGCTCTGAGTCGTACCGAATGCTGTAGAATCCCCACGAAGGGACTCGCACAGGTGAGCTGCACCGTGCCTGATTTCAACAATTGTAACCACTATGACCACTGTTCACAAGATTACTGCTGAATGCTCAAGTCTGACAGAAATCATTGAAACTGCCATATCCCTTGAGCAAGGCAAAAAGGCTTGTGAATATTACCACGATGCGCGCCGTAAACTTGAACAAAACCGCCATAGACAGTCCAGATCTCGTTCTCAAGAGCGTGAACACTGAAAGCATTCTAAAGAAAGAAGACATTCATGAGATCATGATTACTGATGGTCCCAGGAGCATAGATATCAATGCATGGTTTGTGATGGCTCACCTAAACACTTACAAGTTGTAGATGGCTGTCGCTACTCCGTCAAACCCCCTTCTCAACCCAATAAATTTGAGAGAACTGAATCCTTGCCTCAACATGACAAGTACAAGGATCAGTATAGACCCCGCTATGATAGGGAGGATAACAAATCTTTCATGTGTCTAGTGAAATGTCTAAGATGGGGGTAAGAGTGAAATGTGTGATATATAAGTCCTAGTGCCATATAGCACTACAGCAAGAATCCTAAAACTATAAAAACACCAAATAAATCACTCCTGAGGTCTAGCGTGTGTTATGTGAGAGCTGGTTCGACGTTGATTGAAGGTTCCACCAGTAGCTAACTCAAGAACAAAATATCAAGTGTGGAACTGGGTCTTGGATGACTTTCAGATCCTATACTATGCTCTGAAGGGGTTCAGAAGCGGAGGGAAACACTCTAAAATAGGTAGGTAGGTGGTTGGGTGTAAGTAGCAGCAACCAGAGACACGCCAATTGCAACTCAGGTACTTCAGACTCACAAAGAACAACTTCAGAAGGTCGACAGGCCCAGTGGCTAAGTCAAACATGACTTCAGAAGTTCAACAGAACAGTTCAGAACAGACATACAGACAGACAGACAGACAGTGAGCTTGGTCCCCAATGGACTTCCACTCCAGACAGACAGACAGTTGCTTTGTCCCAGCAGACTTAGCAAATCAGTGCAGACAGTCAGACAGTTCAGTTAAACAGTCAGGTGTTGTCAAATCTACCAAGTCGGTTAAGACTGGTCTCGTTTCTATTCTCATATCTCTCTCTATAGAAGTTCCCTGCTTACTACTGCCCTCGTGGTACAGCAGCAAGACTGGGTGGGTAACTTGGAGCTTTCCTGATGAAAACCCCAGCCCTTATATACTTTCTACCTAAATATTATACCTGAATCTGTATCTAAATATATATTCGTCTGTATTGATGATCATCTAGTCTGAATCATTACCTAACTAAGATTAACAGAGAGAGTTTTGACATTATTCTCTGCTGCTTTGCCCAGAAGTTGGATGTAGAAATTAATATCCTCCTTCTCGATCATTCAGCATTGGTTATTCCTGTTTCTGGGGTGGTTCCCTTGGTTCTATACAGTTCTGAAGCAGGTTGTCTCTTCACTCCAGACCCCATATGCTCCCACGCAGATGGTCCACTTCCATCCTCAATTCTGAACCCCCACCTAAAGTCTGAAGTTCCTCATTTGTCCCCACATTGGTGAGTCTGTTCTCTAATATTCTACTACCATCCTTCCTACTTCAGAAGACAAATTAAGTGTTCCAAAGTAGATGGTAAACCTGATGATTGATTAGGTCGGTCGTAGGTATCCACACCCTTGGTTGGGATATACTCCCATACTTCCGAAGTCAATCAGCTTCCGTTAGGATGGTGGATAGGTTAGCCCATCCCTGTCAGTCTAAGTGATTCTTCTCCTCTTTTGATACTAGTTCAGAACCTTCGTTCTGTATTTAACACTTCTTAAGTAGCCTTTCCTCATACCATGAAGTACTTTGGTACAAGTTTCCAGCCACTGTATTGGTGTTCTCCGTGTTCTAATCAGCGGCATCTATTGCCCAACTGATTTCTAAGCTCCAGTAGACTGGTGCCGAAGGTCGGATCCTAGCTCCGAAACTTGGGTCCAAGGTCTGCTGGCCAGGCACCTGCAGTAGTCATCTTGGATGACCTCTGGAAGTGGCTTCTGCCACTTCCCTCATGATTCCAAAGTGGTCTTTGCCATCTTCCTAAGTTCAGAAGTCATTGTTATTCACGTTAAGTCCGTTCAGAACTTCCCACTCTCTTTAGCAGTAGTTTTTCCTCACCGATACTACCCTTGGTATGGTCCTACACGCTTCTGTAGCTATCCTTTGTGTATTACCAATGATAGCATAGGCTCAGAAGGCTTCCTATATGTTTCAGAAGTTGCTAACCCTCAGTCCTGTGGAATCCCATAATACAGTGTTTACTTCTGAACACATGTAACATGTTTCTGAAGGTGAGTCCTTTTACTAGCAGCTCAGGCCTCACTCTAGTACTCAATATTCCCTTGGTTCTCATAGTAATAATAGGTTATTATTACTCAGAAACTGCCAAAATGTAGAGAAATAGGTAAAATCTCTAAAACAGCCACAACACCGGACTACTCTAAACAAAACAATGGAAACTCAAGACCAAAATCTAGTCAAGTTTTTAAAATGATGGATGAAGACAGGAATGTATGGTTGTTCTGCTTAGCTGAATCTCCAACCCACGAGTCTGAGTCCGAGAAATTGCCACCACAGGACGACTCGGGTGACAATCAGGTCTGGGCTTGCTATGATAATGGGACCCTGTCTGACAAAGAGTTGAGTGATCAAGAGCACTCACCTGGTTCGTACGATGGGTCTCAATACACCAGTGAAAGTGAACCTGAGGAGAAAACTGGGTTCCTGTTTGACAAATCATATGATGCTGACTCTGAATTTGAGGAGTACATGCACACAGAAATCCCCAAACAATTTGCAGGTGCTTGGGATGGGTCAGGAAGCGATTCAGAATATGAGTCTTGCCTGTCTGAACCCTGTAATAACTCTGAAAGTGATGGAACTCACCTAAGACTTGACTTTGGTGAATATTTCTGGTCAATTGAGACTAAAGAGAATGGTGGACGTGTAGCAAGTGCTGAACCGACGCCCACACAGTCCACCAGCACTAAACCATGCCAAAAGCGTATGACAGCTGAAAAACATTGCCTTGCTGCATGGGTTGAATTCAATGGCATGAAAGCTTTCACCCTCTTTGACAGTGGGAATACTGCTGACACCATTTCTCCTGACTTTACCCGTGCTGCTAAGCTGAAAATCTACTGACTAGAGAATCCAGTCCTGTTCCAACTTGGTACCAAAGGCAGTTGTTCACGCATTACCTACGGTTGCACTGCTCAGTATTCAATTACATCCAACAAGGAGGTCATTCGAGAACAGGATTACTTTGATGTTGCGAACATTGACCATTACAACGCCATGGTTGGCACAGTATTTATGTGTTGCCATGGTATTTTGTTAAATTTCGGAGATGATACAATCAGAATGAATGGTTCAGTAGTACCTTCCCTTTCTGAGGGGGAGGAACTTACTGAATTAGCCCGATGAGCTGCAAAATGACTTCAATCTGAGAATATTCACCTCAAGAACAACGAGGAGATTGAAATCAAGCCTAGACCAAAGAAGTACGGTGTGGAAAAATCCGAAAATTTGAAGGATAGACCCACTGGTACCCACATGTTATCAACTACGCCCAAGAAATGACTACATGGTAGTCAATCTCAGGCACCATCCAACAAAGCTGAACCTGCCTGGTCAAAGGTTGGCCTGGAGTCTGTTATAGACCACGAACCTTCAATTAAAAAACAAACATTAAACAGCCATTTACCAGTTCTATTGGGCCCCAGTGACGACCTTGATCTTGAAGACTTGGATATCATGATCGAGAGTGCAGTATCACAAAGGGACCCCATGCCTATTGATGAGTTAGTATTGGAGTTTACTCAGGCGCAAATGAGAAACCCAAACTTACCCAAACCAAAAACTAAGACAGTACTCGAGCAGCTCAACTCAGTAAATGAAGTTGAGCCTTCAAGAGTAATAACTCCAGCTGATATTCCCAAACTTCGACAACAGTGGTTGGACAAGTACGCTGATATTATGAACAGTGTACCTGAGCATCCACCACCATTTGGAGCCATAAATTACACAATCCCGCTTGTTGATTCCAATAAGCATTACCGATACTACATGCCCCATTGTCCAGATGCATTACGAGGACAGCTATCTGAAAAAATTGACAGATACATTCATGCAGGTTGGTGGGAACCAAGACCAGTCCCACAAGCTGCACCAATGTTGTGTATTCCGAAAAAGGATGGCAAACTTTGGACTACTGTGGACTGTTGGGAACAAAATGATAATACAATACGGGATGTTACACCCTTACCTGATCAAGATTGAGTACAAATGCAGGTTGCAGGTGCTAAATTCCATTCAAAAATTGATTTATCAGATGCCTATGAACAGGTACCAATTATACCTGAAGACGTTGATAAAACCGCTTTCTCTATGCCTAATGGTACATTTGTGAGCCATGTAATGCAGCAAGGTGACACAAATGCACCATCTACTTTTCAACGACTCATGAACCACATTATTCATGAATACATAGGTGTCTTCATGCATGTTTATCTAGATGACATCTTTGTATTCAGTAACACCATTGAAGAACATGAGAAACACCTTGGATTAGTATTCAAGAGATTGAAAGAACAACATCTTTATTTGAAGGCATCCAAGGTTGAACTCTATGCTGAAACTCTTGACTGCCTAGGTCACAAAATTGATGACCATGGCCTATACGCTGACTCCAATAAAGCCAAAAGAATTTGGACATGGCAGATCTCTAGGAATTATAACAACATACAAAAGTTCCTTGGGCTTGTTAACTATCTTCAACATTTTCTACCAGATGTTTTGGCATGGTCCACTCCTCTGTCTGAAATGTCAAAGAATAATCAACTGTTTTTCTGGTGTCCAATTCATGACACCTGCTTCCAAAACATTAAGGACCTGTGTTGTAAATTGCCAGTGTTAAAACCAATTAATCCAGAGAGCCTGGTAAAACTGCTAAGTGAGGTGGGGATCTGAGGAAGCAGATATAGTGAAGCTAGATCAAGGGCAATCTGAAGACCAATCCAAAACCCAACAAACACCACAAACAACAACCTCAGAAGTGGAATTATGTGTTTAGTTTTGCAAGGACTGGTTCGACGTTGATCGAAGGTTCTGTCCATAGCTTAAACTGCACGAAAAGCACTAAGTTCTGAAGCTAAAGTCTTGTATCTCTTAAGTTCAAATCCTGCCAGAGGCTCTGATGAATTTGGTCTTTTTATAAGGTTTTTATTGTATTGGATATGAGGGAGATAACAAAATAGAGACACCAGATACGTCCTAAATGCTAAGAAACCCACAACAAACTACTTCAGAAGTAAAACCATTCCAGCGAACATGAATGTACTATCCTCAGAAGCTCAACAGACAGCGACTGGCCCCAGTGGACTCAGCCTCAGAAGAACAGAAAACTACTAAGTGGTGACCCCAGCGGATCTTCAGAACGACTCAGACAGCCTCAGCAGACAGAAAACTACTAAGTCGTGACCCCAGCGGATCTTCAGAACGACTCAGCAGTTCAGGCAGTGAGATTCTAAACACCAATGCAAAGCACAGGTCTCTTTATTAGGTCTTGTTTCTCTCTATGAAGTTAGCCCTTCCGCTGACCAGCCTCTAATGGCACAGTGGCAGAATTGGTGGGTTTTTCCTTGAGGGTTCTTCATGAAAACCTCTGGCCTTATATACACTACTGCTATAAAATATTATTTACTTGTACGGTATTTTCGCTATTTGTACTATATCTAGGCAGTATAAGGAAAGATTGCCTTTCCTGGGCTATTTGGAGAGAATTTGTGTATTATTCTCCGCAAGTGAATACTCCAACTAGGATATATCTGATTGCATATCTCAGTTCCAAGTCATGTTGTGCAAGTATTGCGTGCTTCTTCAGAAACTCGCTTTTACCAATTTGTCTTGTGCACCATGTGGTGTCTCTCTGCATCCCTGCTCTAGATCAGGGTCCACACTAGTCTCTGCTACTGCCTTAGAAGCGTTTCTACTACTTCAGCTGGTCGATAGTTGTACTTTAGCAGAATGCTTTTATCTGCTTTGTACCCTTTTTCCTACTTCCGCAGTAGCACATGCAGCTCAGTAAGGGACATCACAGCTCTTGTGTCTTCTCAGAATCATTGCATCCTCACAGATGAGTTCGCCGACCTGTCTGAGCAGTAATTTCCAATTCCTGGGTTATCAGCTATGCTCCATGCGGTCCATCCAACCCTGAACACTCTTGTTATCTTTTAACATCGGAGTCACTTCGTACTCCTGGCAGCTCTTCTATATTCCTACTGCTAGTACTCATTCTGTATAGCAGAAGAGACTCGGTGGTTCTTGTTATACTTCTTTAGCCACAGTATATAGTTTTGGCATGGGCAACTTCTGTTGCCAAAGTAGGCTATTCATACTTCTGATCCCTCGGAACTCTCTGTGTGACTCTTATCATGCTCAGGTACAGCACCACGCAACCAGCATGCTGTTTATCAGCTATCTGATGTGCTCAGCATTAATCCTGTGGTAGTCTCTGGAACTTCTGGAAGTCGCTTCAGATCTTCCTGTTCATTGTCTCATCATTGAGTAGTCAACTTCCTACTTGCTCATTGTTCTATTCCTCCTTCCATCTTGCTCTTGATTGACGTCAGCACTGGTCAGTGTGGGGAACATATGTTCTCACCACTTCTGCAGATGCATAGGCTTCCTACAGTTTTTGGAAGTATGCCCTGGCTCTCTCTTGTTCATAGTATATTCTTTATCATGAATATAGCAGAGTCTGGTTGCACCTAGTCTTTTACTAGCAGATCGAGCCCCTCTCTAGTACTCAATTTCCTTACTTCTGCAGCTAGAACATCCACAGAAGTTTGGTAAAATTGCTTAAACAGTGTAATCCGCATAGAAGGCGCAATACCGGAACCTGTCTGGGTGATTTGTGATGCATCAGTATCTGGTGTGGGAGCAATGTATGGTCAGGGACCTACCTGGCAGACTTGCTGTCCTGCTGGATTCATGTCCAAAAAATTTACTAACGCTCAATGAAACTACTGAGTCTTTGAGATGGAAACGCTCGCTATTCTTGAAGCCCTATTGAAATGGGAAGATAAATTGATAGGCTACAAGAATAAAATTCATGTTGTTACCGATCATCAAGCTCTCGAGTTTTTTAAGACTCAAAAGTGCCTATCCAGCCGCCAGATGTGCTGGATGGAGTACCTTTCTCGCTTTGACTTTGATATAACCTATGTCAAAGGTGTTACCAATAAGGTAGTGGATGCTCTATCTCAATATTATGAATCGGATGAGCCAAATGAGAAACATTCACCTAATTACTATGTCAGTGCTGACATTTGTCTTGATAAGTTATGTGAAGACTTACCAATTGGGCAAAAGGAGGAGTTGACTACAATGCTTGAACAATTCAAAACTTCTTGTGAAGTTTGTGACATAATTGAACCCAGAGAGCTTGAGGCCAAGCAACTTAAAAGGTCTTGTGAACCTGAGATTCCTGAATACACAGTACTACCTACTATAAATCCTATGCGAATGGACTCTCGTGCCAAAGGTCCAAATTTACGTATGGACTTTGATGCTGACCCTGGCTTCATGAATGAGGTCCATTCATATTATAAGTCAGACCTGATATTCAAGAGAATCCTAGAAAACCCTACTGATCACCTGAAATTCATGTTTGAAAAGAATTCCGGGCTGATTTGGACTGCAAACCTGACTGGTGAACATGTGTTATGTATACCAAAATCACCACCAGACAGTCATAAATCATTATGAACTTCAATACTGGAGACTAGCCACAGTGTTGTAGGCCACTTTGGTCCTCAACGCACTGCTGATTACATACAATGGTGGTATTGGTGGCCAGGTATTTACTCCATGACTGAAAAATTCTGTGAGACATGTGAGTCTTGCAATCACTCAAAAACAAGTCCTCACACACCTGCTGGCAAGCTACACCCTTTACCTATTCTGACTTGCCCTTGGCAATCGATCAGAATGGATTTTATTGGGCCTTTCCTGGAAATAAAAAGTTACAATTATCTATGGGTTGTAATTTGCAGACTTACCAATATGGTCCATCTAATTCCATGCCATACAAGTAATACTGCAACCGACCTCTCCCTGAAATACATTCAAGAAATTGTGAGGTTACATGGGCTACCCCAATCTATAGTTTCTGACTGGGACCCCAAATTTACCTCTATCTGGTGGAAAGAAATCCACCATATACTCGGTGCAAAGCTCCTCATGTCTACATCTTTTCATCCACAGACTGACGGAGCAACTGAACATGCTAATAGATCTGTGGCACAAATATTTTGTGCTTTGGTCAGACCTGATCAACATGATTGGCTTGTAAAAGTGCCTATTGTTGAATTTGCTATCAACTCTAGCATTAGTGATTCAACTGGTTATGCCCCATTTGAATTAAACTACAGGTATATATCTTCAATGCTATTTGATGTCCGTCCCAAAGAAAGCTTGCTGCCTGGAATTCGAGCCTATGGAATTCAGGCTATGCAAAATTTATTTGATGCCCATGATGCCATCATTGAGTCAAGGGTCTTTCAAACTCATGACGCAAATAAAAAGCATACCTCGGAGCCTAAGTTAAAAGAAGGTGACCGGGTTTATCTATCAACCAAGAACTTGAAACTACCAAAGGGCCATGCAACAAAATTATTACCAAAATTTGTTGGTTCCTATGAAATTTTAGAAGCCAACCCAGATAATTCAACATATTGGTTGGACTTACCTACTGAGATGCATGGAAGGTGCCTCCATGATAGGTTTCATGTCAGCCTACTGAAACCATATCATCCTAATGATGATGCTCTTTTTCCCAACCAGTCCAAACCTGAGCTGTATGATTTTGGTGTGCCAGATAACACCGAAGAATTTGTTGACTCTGTACAGGACCATAAATGGGTGAAGAATAAGTACTTATTCAAGGTTCATTGGACTCTTAGAGACATTACCTGGGAGCCTTACTCCAATATTAAAGCCTTAAGAGCGCTAGACAATTATTTTCAGCTCTATGGTGTGTCTTGCTGGCAGGACTTACTCCATGGAAAAAAGGGGAAAGCCTAATTGTGGGAACTGCACAGATAGCTTAAACTGGAGGTTCGTGCGCATCAATATTTCAGCCACTATGCAGAACCTTCTCGATCCCGCAATAACACTCTGCCCTTGATCTCGCAATAACACTCTACCCTTGATCCTGCAATAACACTCTACCCTCAAACTTTCCATGACATTCGCTGGGACCCTATATAACCGACACAAGCAACGAGCCATTTGACATTCCCTTTCCTCCCAATGTCACTACATGCCTACTTTTTTTTCTCAACTTCCTACCACTATCATGAACTTCAGCTCATTCCCCACTGGAAATACACCTACTACTTTGGTTGGGAACTTGGGTCAAGGTACGACATCAATATTCTATCACCTAACTCGCATTTTTTAGAGGGGGAGGGCAATGGTGATCAATAGCTACCATGCATCAACCTCACAGGCATGAGACATATACACAAAGACGGTTCCTGTCACGAAGTGCATACTATTTTACCTTTTATCCCCTCACAGTCTCTTTTCCCTTTACTATGATACATCATTCTTGTTTCATCTTTTGACCTTACCTTTCATCTTTATTCCACTATGTTCCGTTGGTTTCCACTACGTTCTATCAGTTTCCACATGACACCAGGTCACGACATCATAGGTCACATG
>MU127802.1:253358-269007 GCA_014904975.1 Marasmius fiardii PR-910 | reverse complement strand
ATTCTTGCCTTATGGGATCCAGATAAACCAACTCGGATAGAGGTGGATGCATCTGGCTATGCTACAGGGGGAGCCCTTATGCAGCAGCAGGAAGACGGTACATGGCACCCAGTAGCATACCGCTCGGCTTCGATGCAACCGGCAGAAAGGAATTACCAAATCTACGATAGGGAGATGTTGGCAATCATAGAGGCTTTGAAGGACTGGCGTTATTTCCTAGAGGGCCTCTGTGATGAGTTCGAGATCATCTCCGATCATAGTAACTTGGAATATTGGCAAACCGCACAGGACCTCACACGACGCCAAGCTCGCTGGTCCCTCTATTTATCCAGATTTAACTTCTGACTGGTACACTGTGCAGGGAAAAGCAACACTCAGGCTGATGCACTATCGCGAATGTCACATCACCGCATTCAAGACCATGAGGACAACCGGCAACAGATTGTGCTTTTCCCTGACCGGTTTCACAAGATAGCAGTCTCTACCCTGGTCAACCCCCTGGAAGGACGGATTCGTCGAATGTCAGAGAAAGAAGCTGAAGTACTGGAAGGACTGAAGAAGCTGAAGGAGGGAGGCCTGAAAAGGCTGGCAAATGGATTACCGGAATGGGAGGAGGACAACGGTTTGGTGTATCATCAGGGCAGAGTCTACGTACCCCCAGACAAGGAACTACAACGGGACGTTCTTCAACAGTGTCATGACTCCCCATCAGCAGGACACCCAGAACTCCACGCGACTTATGACTTGGTGACATCTCACTTCTGGTGGCCAACAATACGGTCGTTCACAGAGAAATATGTGGAGGGGTGTGACACCTGTGCACGGAAGCTACAGCGACACTCACGGGCAGTAACCCATCCACTGGATGTACCAACAGGAATCTGGGAGGAGGTAGGAGTAGATCTGATCATGCAGCTGCCGAAGTCGGATGGGTACGACGCCATCTTGGTCTGCACAGACTTATTCAGCAAGCAGATTCATGCTATTCCTTGCATGACCAGCATCACCGCAGAAGAGGTTGCAGACCTCTACTATCGGGAGATCTTCCGACTCCATGGGCTACCGTTACGCTTTGTGTCAGATCGTGGTCCCCAGTTTGCAGCAATGGTTATGAGGAAGCTTCTGAAGCGGTTGGGTATCAAGAGCAATTTGACATCTGGATATCATCCACAGGCTAATGGACAGACGGAGTGGGCCAACCAAGAAGTGGAGAAATACCTCCGGCTATATGTGGGGAGGAGACAGATGGACTGGGCGAAACACCTTCCAATGGCAGAGTTTGTCATCAACTCCAAAACTCACTCTGCACACGATCTCTCCCCATTTGAGGCAGTATACGGATACCAGCCCCTATTCAACATCCCAGTGGGGCAGCGTACAGGACGGAAGGACATAGATGAACGGATTGAGGTGTTGAAGGAGTTGCGGAAGGACATGCAAGCAGCACTGGAAACAGTGAAGAAGGAACAGAAGGCGGCGTATGAGAAGGGGAAGAAGGAAGCTCATGTGTTCAAGGTTGGAGACTATGTATGGTTGGACGCCAAAGACATTGATCTTAAGACGCCGAGTCGCAAGCTCTCAGACTGACAGCTGGGGCCATTCGAGATATTGGAACGCATTGGAGATTTGGACTATCGCTTGAAACTTCCTTGGGGACGACATCGAATCCATCCAGTCTTCCATGTCGACAAACTTTCTCCCTGGCAGGGAAACGATATAAATGGAGAACGACCATCGCAACCGGGACCAATAGAGTTGGAGGAAGATGGAGCAGTAGGAGAATATGATGTGGAGAAAATTCTGAACAGCAGAATTTACAGAGGGAAGTTACAGTATGAGGTAAAATGGGAGGGCTGGGACGAAGGACATATCTCCTGGGAGCCGGCAGAAAATGTGGCAAATGCTCGGGAACTGGTGGAGGAGTTCCATGCAGAGCATCCGGATGCAGTAGGGGAGTCAGACGTACTGGTGAAGAAGAAAAAGAAAAAGTCAAAGCAATAGCCATCGAGGATGATGGTCTTAGAAGGGGGGTAATGTCACGAAGTGCGTACTATTTTACCTTTTATCCCCTCACAGTCTCTTTTCCCTTTACTACGATACATCATTCTTGTTTCATCTTTTGACCTTACCTTTCATCTTTATTCCACTATGTTCCGTTGGTTTCCGCTACATTCTATCAGTTTCCATATGACACCAGGTCATGACATCATAGGTCACATGATGAGTAGTATATATAGGATGACTCGTCACCTAGTCCCCCATCTTGACCTCTTTGTCTTGGGACTAGGTGCATATTTGTACTCTGTAGAATACCGGGCTTATATTGATTGTCTTTGTCTTGGGACTAGTTGTTGACTGTTGAGCCTCTGCTCCAGTCTCTGTGTGTTTGCTACCGGCACTTCACCACAGTTCCGAATGCACAGAACTTTTTCTCCACCAATGCCTTGCCCTTGGAAGACAAGATCCCGGATTTGTGCAGGCATACAATGAGCTCGTAAACCATTTTTGCTGAGATCTCCAAGAGAAGAACTCCCAACTCCAGAGCCGTATAGCTGAACTCGAAGCTGAGATTGCTGAACATCCCAAGGCAGCTCACACTTCAAAGTCGGCTGGTGTTAAATGCAAACACAAAGAGCCGGACAAGATGAACGTTGACTCAGCGCCTCCCACCAAACATTCAACTCCCAGTACTTCTGCCAACAACTCCTCTTCCAAAAACCCCACCGTCATCCCTCAGATTGGATTTGGTGTTATCAATGGGACTGCTTGACCTAACCCTTATGTTGACCTTACCCTCATCGAACATGCCAACTTCTCCTCAGGTTTTGATCTTCGCTACTCCAACCTTAACTGGAACCTTGATAACAGTACCCTCAATACTATGCCATATATCAGGATTAGACACCAGCGCAACGAGATGCCCAGTGTTATTTCTGTTATGGGACAAGCTTCTGGTGCTCAACAACTACCCACAACATCTGAGGAGCTCTCCCAGCTTGTCAGTGCTTCACAGATAGCCAGGAATTTTGCAGTGTTAATTCGCTTATCCCTTGTTCGTAGCCTTGCCTCGAATACCTACATTTGAAGGCACCCACAAACATTGCTGCTCTTACTGACGTTCAGAAGGAGTGCCTCTCCACCCCCCTCACTCCTGACTGGGCTGGTCATACGCTGTTCATGGATCCAGCTAAGTTCATGGCAGCCAATGATAGCTTTGATAAATGGGAGCAGACTAAAACTGAGATATCAAGCCTCGCTTCCCATCCTGATCAACAGGCAACGAATGAGGAATGGGCACATGGTATTTTCATATTTCACAACCACTACTCCCACTACGGCGTTATTCTCAGTGATAGCAGATTCATTTACCTTCCATCCATTCTATCATACCGACTCTACCACGACTTTGCACCCCTCGTGGATAAGACTAATATTAGGTCCAAGGAGGTGCTCTCACATTACCAACTCACATGCATTACTCTAATGGCCAACGTTGGTCTATACTGGGATATCATCGAAGCTGATAAACTACCGATCAATCCCACTCACAGTACGGCTCCATGCCCAAAGGAGGCGGCCAACAATGCACATACTCTTGCTCGCTTCCTTGCCTCCCAGGGTGTTACTGTCAACGAAATCGACTCCTCCCTTTATTTCAGGCTCCAGTACTGCCTTAACATCCACCATATTATGCCCTCAGAATCTCTTCGTCGTCGTTATGCTCACATTTTTATTTCTGCTCAGTACCGACTCTTATTCTTCCCTGTGCCGGACCCTTCTTCGACTTTGTTCTGCATCCCTTCCCATTGGAAACCGGATCACATTCTCGAGTACCGACGCAGGCGTGCAGTTGTTCGCAAGTGGAAGGATACCGAGGACTCTCGCTATGATAAAGAGAAACCGTTACCTACTATTCTTCAGCACCCTACCTCCAGTTCGGACCTACCCCTCTCAGGAGTTAGTTCAATGTTGATGGAGAACGCTCCATCCGGGTCTACGGGTCAGTCACTTCCAGAGTCTACTTAGACTTGACAAACAGCCCAAATCTCGACTGGAGTATGGGTCAGCCGAAGTTGATACCAATCACTATCCTACGTTGCGGAGATCCATATAACCTTCCACCTCGACCTGCCGTCTTCAACTCTATGCCTACCAGTATGCCTTTATGCTATCCCTTTTTTCAATTTTCTTTGATTTTCTTCGCTATGCTTCGTTTTAGTGGGGGAGGATGTAAGCGCTCATTTCCTAATACGGTACTACTGTACAGTTTGACAAAATGCTTCCCACGCGTCATGACATCTTGGCTGCACTCATACCTTCATTCCCCTCTCTTTAACTTCTCTCTTATTGCCTTACCTAGCCTTGTCGTAGACAGCTCAGAATCATAATAGCTCTGTCTGGTTTACGCTGAGGCCTGAGGCACTGAGAAGTCCCCCGCTTACAACCATCGTACAGATCAGTGATCAGTTTGATATTTTGCTGACAGGCTCCCGCTTGAGCTGTAGTTGTAAGCCTTCAAAAATTTGGAAGTTATTTTTTTTTCTTTTTACAGAACAGAATTTTTTCCCTTTGAGAAACTCACGTCTTATGGGAAACGGGAGAACAAAATTTATTGTTTGCACGCGTCCCAGCGAGGTATTTCTGGAAAGTGCCCGGTGCTGAGAACCAGGGACCGGTCAGTCGTGGGGTTTTTTCAAGGACCTTGTGCTGGAAATATTGAAAAAACGTACGTGCATCGAAGCCAATTCCGTTCGCTAGTCCATGTTGGCACCTAATTTTCGAGATATAAGTAATCAGAAAAAAAAGGGTTATAGCACAAGTAGGCAGAAGAGAAAATCACGTAAGACAGAGCATGCTGAGGTTGAACGCGATGCTATTGCAACAACAATCCGCTTTTTTGGGCGTTCTTCAGGTAAGAATTTGGCACAAAATAAAAAGGAAAAAAAAGTAAACGCGTGTCAGATACGCACCAACCTGTTCCATACACGTGTCTGGTGGCAGAGAGACGTTCATCATGCCAACTTGATCTGCAGGTATGAGGTTTCGATTAGAGATATTATTTTGACGAGTTGAAAAAAAGGGGACTTGGACGCACAATTGTTGTTACATATCCGGCGCAGCCGTTGATAGGTCATGCCTATGAAGTGGAGGTTTAAGTGTTTGTTCTTTTTGTGTGAAGGTGAGTGAGAAGTCACCTACATAGCGTTTCTCCGACATCCTGAGTATACCAGTCCAGTGCAGAGTCCTCGCAAGCTAAAGTTCCGGTTGCAAGTGAGGCGACGTAGACCAAAAAGTTTGAGGTAAGGATAAGGACGATCCCAAAGTGAACAAAAAAGGAGGGGAGCATATGTAGAATCGTTCCTAGATTATGTTAAGAAGGCTGTTAAGAAGCATGGGTCGAACAGCAATCAACTCAAGGCGCGGTATTACGCAGTTGATCATCAAGTTGGATGAAAAGGAACGGTCTTTGTTCATCCATCTGGTTTCCCTAGCGTTGGTCAATCTTTTTTTTTTCTTTTTGAGGAGAAAAAGATGTAGATTGGTGTACTTGCGGTTCAGTGATGCCAGTAGGACATCCGGATAGGGCAAAGCTTGTGCATAACGTCGACGAAGGAGGACCGTGGGAATATCCTCAGTTCCGCGGAACAAAAGCGTCACCGGGTACCCAGCACCGAGTCCATCATTCATTCTGTCCCAACGAGAGTCTTTACTAGTTTCACTTACCTCAGAGTGTGGCCTGCGGACACGGGTAGTACGGAACGTGAACCATTTACCAGTGGGGATTTGAGACGGGCTTTTTCGTGGGTGCAAAACCCTCTCCTCTAGAGTCAGAAACGCTCCATATCTGCACCTTTTTTTAAAAAATCTTTCTCGGACGCGACAACTCGCTATCGACGTTCGCCATCTCGTTCTGATTCTCAAGTATTTTAGCCTCTCACGGCGGGCAACACGTCCAATGGGCGTAGTCAGTTGTCATCATTTACACCAACATGATACGGGATCGTCAACTATTGATTCCATAACTTTCGAATCCGGTGAGAATTGTACATGTCAACCCATACAAGTGATGCAGGGATATAATCCCGGGTTCCTTGAACGCCGATGATGATGATGAGGCGTGGTGACCGCATGAGTCAGGATAGTATCTGCCTTCTTTACAGCGGATGGAAAAATGGGGTGACGGATGGCATCAGTCAACACTCGTGGAGGTTGAAAGAAAGAAGACGTCGTTCGTTGTCCGTCACCGCCAACTGAGAAAACGGTGTGCTGTGACTTCTTCGGTAGCCGCGGATCAAGAAAAACGATGGTCTCTACGGTCGAGGCAATGAGGATGGTAACTCCAATCGTTATGCCAGCGATTGGGCCACCATAGAGATGGCGATTGAATTTGTTGGGTGATCGTTGGGGGCAGTGCCGCCTTGCTTGGGTTTCTGGTGGATGTCATGAAGCAATTTATGGAAACCTCTGTCGCCTTGACTTTCTGGACGTAGCTGAGAACTTCACTGTGGAGGTGAGCCTTCCGGCTGAAAGGATTAACCAGTATTGAAGGATCATTTGTGGATTGCTCAAGGGCTTTGTGGCCCTTGTATACTATGTGCCATCATCTTGAGCCTATGTTTGCTAGTTTGATACAAATTATTTGACCAACCTGATCCTCTGTTTACAGGCTCCCCTTGTCTGTCAGTCTTCAGGTTTGGGGGTGAGGAGGAGCTACTCTGCCCTCCAGATTTCACAGTATATTTACTAGGGAAACTCATGACACGTTCATGTCGGAAGAGCAAAAAATTCCATCTATACGCTTCACGGTGAGGTATTTCTGATATGTACCAGGTCCTGAAAGAGTAACCATTGTTGACATCTATGACAGGATTTTAGCAAATAGCTATCTGTAAAAAGGATTGGTGATCCACTTGGTGTCTCTCCGAAGGTAAATTGTGAGGAATATATTCTGAAGTGCTCGAAGATTCCGCAATTAAGTATTAGATGGTTGAAAATGCCGGGGTGCTGCTACTCGATCATCTCAGTGATAATCAAGCTGGTTGAAAGATCATGGATCATGTATTGATGTGTTATTCGTTATGACCGGTTCACGAAAGTTCCACCGCAGTTCCACCACCACCGATTCTCAGGATATGCTGCCAATGCATTATTTTCGACCTTTACTTACCAGCTTCGGCAATCACGTTGTGCAATGGTATTCTACTGTATAAATGCATGACGATGTTAGCTGAAATGATTATGCCCTAGAGAAGATAAGCTTACGGACTGTACTCATTTTGTCATGGACCCCTCTAGATATCATGAGTATCAGAACCATCACTAGTTCGAAGATGGTCGCAAGGCTAGAATCGTCCATTATTTCATGTTGTCCTATAGTGAGGTATATCAAGAGATGCCATCCCGGTAGTGTGCTGGAAGGGAAGGCCGTGGGAATATCCGAGTCCCGACATCGAACGTAAATGTAACCACGTTCCTTCCCATCTACTCCGTCAACGTTGCAACATTCGACGACCAAAGTCTCTTTCAACGCGTGCACAATGTTCGCTTTTAGAGAATATTCTGTTGGAGAGGAAGCTGAATCATGAAAATGCGATGCCACGCCGCAAATCATAATCTTCCACGAACTACGGTAGAATTCCTGATCATCTCATAAAGTCATCATCTGACGACTTTGCCAGCTCAGCCTTACATCGATGATACCAGCTTTTGAAACCCTTCATCGCTAGAGCCCTCAAATGGGTAATCTCCGTAATATGTGCCTAAATAGTGTGTCTTTTTATATAAACCCCAGTAATCGATATCGTCTGACCCCCCCACTCCCTGTCCTTCGCAGGTTGTACAGGTGATTGCAATGTCGGCTTTTCCGCCTGAAGCTCTTCCAGCACTATATACAGGCTTAACTCATTTGTATGTCCTCGCTCCTTTCCAACATTCATGTTTTTTATCGGCTAAAATATCACGATAGGCTGGCGAACAAATATCACGTCCTTGCATCTACCGTTATGCTTGTTTACGACCATATGCTCACCTTTGATGTGCGTCATCTACTTTCAGAGTCATTTCGCGCAAACCCAAACTGATCACTAATCCTGGTACTCAGGATGAATTAAAATATATCTGGGGAAGGAAGAAGGGCTTTCCGTTCTATCTCTTCTTGATTTTCCGATATTTTACACCCATCGTCTCACTTATCAACTTGATCGCGCTACATGATCCCAATTGGGTTGGAAGCCTTTGTAGTAATTGGATTTGGTTGCCAGTAGCTGTCGGGCCTATTGTCTGTATGGCCACCGGAAGTGAGTTACATGCCACTAATCCTAATCGAAATACTGTACTGATATTTGGTTCTCTCTCCAGTCATCTTGAGTTGGTACTTTGCCCTTCAAATCAATGCTCTTCACTAAAGGTCCTTCTATCCTCAGTTCTACGGGTCCACGCAATCTACTCTCAAGGTTCGATATCCACGACAACCCGTCTAACTACTCGTCCCTGACCCTCCGTCTACAGCTCGTTGGGTACTTTACCTCACGGCCCCAGTGTATATTGTGCAACTAGTCGTTATGGGGGTACGCTGTCCCGCCAACCGCCCCGTTACCAAGTGCTAAAATCGCTGTTCTAGTGGGCAATCCCAGCGGGCATTCCCGCAAGTCTACCTCCCGGTTTCGTCGGTTGCGTACCCAGTTCTGCACCAGGGACTGGCCTTCGTAGGTTTCAAAATCCAGCTGTAGTTCTGAACCTTCCGACTAACGCCGCTGTAAACGTACTTAGGGTTATCCGGGATCTACATTGCTGCACTGGCATTCGATGCTGTTATTTTTGCTTTGACACTTGGACGAGCCATATACTATCGACTTACTGATTCTTTGATCCCGCTGGTAACGTTGGTTATTAGAGATGGAACGCTGTATTTTGCGTAAGTTTTCTTTTTTTATTGCCGTTGCTAGCGCGCACGAATTCCAATCTCTGACTTTTCCGCGACACCCGATAGCGTCATCTTTGTCGTGAATCTTACTAATGTTTTCTTGATGGCGGTACGTCCCTTTCCTTCTAGTACTTACGACAAACCAAATGCTAAAACGGCAACCGTTTTCCTAGCTCGCTCCGGTGAATTATCTCCCCGTAATTGTACCTTGAACCACCACTCATATGTACCTTTCAGGCCGATCTGAGCGCCATCAACGCCCCATTCGCTTCAATGTCGGTATTTTACATTTATTCACCTGGCACAGCTTATTAACGATGTTAACATATGCAGGATAACAGCCATACTGGTCGCTCGGTACGCTCTAAACTTCGGTTTATGAGAATTATGACCAAGACTTCCGCTTAATTTACTTCCTCCCAGGCTGATGATCAACCTTCGCGCTGCAGCCGATAACCAATTGACGGTGTCTCATGGTTCAGCCTCAGGTCGCTTCTCACGAGCCCACGTCGTTTTCCAAAAGCGGACGAATCAAACTCTCAGCAACTTCAACGCCGCAGGCCAGACAACGACCTTACTTGGTCGCATAGGAGCAGACGAGTTTGCTGTACCCTTACCAGACAAACTCTTTGAGAACAGCAGGTCGGACTCGGATTATTCCTCTGAATGGATAGACACTCCCGTTGTTGAGGCGTATCAAATGAGATGACCATTTTTTATCGAGTTTTGAGCCCGCTTTTTTTTTTTTGCGGGGTTTACTATAGAGTGTATAGTAGTACTACCTATCAATTATTAACGAGTGATACCCTACCCCCCTCACACACATGAACAGTTCATTCCGTATGTGAGGATCAGGCCGGTCCGCGAGACGGAATACGGAAAAGACCACTCAAGAGGTAAGGAATTGAGATGATTAGATAGAATTCGCGTTGAAACTGCTACTGTACTAGATAATTAGTACACGATTATATACTCAGTTATTCTTCCTAAACGTTAATAAGAAACTTGTAAGATATTAACAGAAACGCGTAGCAGTCGTAAATAAAGGAGTACGTAGAGGAGAGTGCTTAGGGGGATCCCGGATCATGACACCGTCCCCCCCCCAAGGTCAAAGCATGAGACCTGAAACTAAATAATGATAAGGGATCCTCTAGAAGCCTGGAATCTAAGAGTCGGCGCCCAGACGTCCATGTAGATTAATGATGGGGATAGGAGGGATAGAGGTGAGAATAATTAAGAAGTAATGTAGACGTGCTGTTCATTATAAATTGAGTTTGACAGGGGGTCGGGAGTTGCGTCTGACTCTAGTTGTCGTTTGTGGTGGAGGGATGTACGTGGATTTTAGATTAGTGTTGCGTGCGGGCGGAGGTGAGGGGGGTCTGATGTCGGATTGTGCGATAGGGGCAGGCTTCTCAATTTCCGGCGGGAGGGATGGAACATCCAGTTCTGAAGTCCAGCGCCGTTCAAGCATGGTTTGGTGAGGTTTAGGCACTTTTGGATGTCTCCGATGGAATCTATCCAGAAGTCCGTCAAATGTGGTCGGGATGTCTGATAGTGGTATCCAGGAATCATTATCAGGGTTGTCGTCCTTGCAGTGTATGAGGTATTCGTACGTTTGGCCTGTCTTCCGCACGTCTCGAATTGTTTCTATGATTATCGATTCCTCCGTTAATTGGATGGGTAGGGGTTCTGCGTGAGGGTGAAAGTCGGAGGGATCGTTATATGGTTCCAGTAACGAGACGTGGAAAACAGGGTAGAGTCGTGAGAGGTAGGAGGGGAGGGACAGTCGGTATGCGTCTGAATCGTGAATACGTTCAGTAACAGAGAAAGGCCCCAGCTTTTTGTGATCTAGCTTCAGGGAGGGCCGATTTGTCTTGATATTTCTACGGTTCAACCAAACTAACTGTCCTGGTTCGAATACTGGTGGTTTCGTGTGTGAATTGTTGTAATACTTTGCCTGGAGTTCTTGTGAATGGGCCAACTGTGCTTTCAGTTCGTCGTGGATGTGTTTGAGGCGGAAAGCTAGGTCCTGGGCCACAGGGACCGTCGAACGTTCTGTTAGAAGCGGTTCGAATGTGGGGTGGTACCCGAGATTTGCAAAGAAGGGACTTTGACCGGTGGATGAGTTCTCGAGGTTGTTAAATGAGAATTCGGCGAGGGGTAAATAGTCGAACCAGTCATCTTGATGATATGAACAATAGTGTCGTAGGTAGGTTTCAAGTGTTTGGTTCGTTCTTTCCGTCAGTCTGTTGGTCTGCGGGTGATACGCCGTAGATGATTTAATGTTTGTTTGGAGTAGTGACATGAGTTCGGACCAAAACTTCGATACAAACAATTTGTCCCGGTCGCAAACGATGGATGAGGGAATGCTGTGTAGGCAGAAGATTCTGTCAAGGTACAACCATGCGAGTTGAGACGCGGAAATGGATTCTTTGCAGGGGATGAAATGAGCTGCTCGCGTCAATCTGTCGCATATCACCCAGATTGAGTCAAAATCGTGAGAAGGCGGTAGTTTGATGATGAAATCCATAGAGGTATGTTGCCAGGGGCGCTTGGGAATTTCTAGAGGTCTGAGTAGTCCATGCAGCTTGTGTCGGTCTGATTTGGCTCTTGGGCAGCCGTCGCAAGCGGCACAGTATTTCCGAATGTACCTGCTCATGCCTGGCCATGAATAGTCTCGAGCGATGAGGGATTCTGTTCGCCTGCGGCCTGGATGGCCACCTATAACCGAGTTGTGCCGGTTGAATAGGATGGTTGGTCAAAGTGCTGGGGGAACGTACAGTCATCCTTGGTGAAATACAAGGTCGAGGGAGGTTGAAAAGGTGGAGTCTCCTTGTGCTAATGACTCTCTCCAAGTTGTATCTTTGCCTCCTTGAATTGACTGAGGAGTTCCGAATTATTGATATGGAGAGCGGTTAAAGCATTTGGAGTCGAGATGGCGGAGAGCGAGGGAATTTGAATTTTGGTGTTGCTCGATTGGGAAGTTAGGGCGCTCGATATGGTGGTCAGCAAGTACTCTCTGGTGTTGACCAGTGACATGTTCATCACCTGGTGCCAAGACGAAGTCTGCTCTGTGTGAAGCAGCATCAGCGACATTGAGTTTTCCTGGTCCCCACTCGAGTTTGAAGTCATATTTGGCAAGGAACATTGCCAAACGTGCTTGCCATCTGTTGAGTTGGCGGGACGACATAAAGTAGACTAGGTTTTTGTGGTCGGCAAGAACAGATATTGGAAAGGGGGATCCCAAAAGCCAATGTCGGTGTTCTTTGAATGTCTCGACTATTGCTAAGAGTTCTTTATTGTGAACGTCATAATTGATTTCCGCAGGCATAAACTTTCGGGAAAAGAATGAAACCGGGTGTAGTTCACCGTCAGCATCACTCTGCTGAATGATTCCTGATAATGCGAAGTCGGAACTGTCTGTGGATACATAACATGGTAGGCAGGGATTGAAGTGGAGTAATACAGGTGCCGAAGTGAATCGCCATTTGAGTTCAGTGAATGCTGCAAGGCACAAGTCGTTGAAGTCAAAAGATGAGGATTTCTTCGTGAGAGAGGTAAGGGGGAGTGTAATCTGGGAGTAATCGTGGATGAAATGGCGGTAAAAATTCGTGAAACCTAAGAAGGATTGAAGGTCCTTCAGGTTCCTGGGTACAGGCCATTCCAAGATTGTGGTGAGTTTGTTTTGATTCATATGTATACCATTTCCGCTGATAATATAGCCTAGGTATTCCACTTCGTCCTTATTGAAATGACATTTTTTGGCATTTGCACAGAGACTTGCCATGCAAAGCCTTTCGAGGACTAGTCGTACATGGTGGTTGTGTTCTTCCTGAGTTTTCGAGAATATGAGGATGTCGTCGAGATATACTATGCAGACCACTCCCAGTATGTCCCGAAGAACATCCTGGATGAAGGCTTGCCAGGCAGCGGGGGCATTGGTGAGATCGTATGGTACGATGAGATGTTCAAAGAGTCCTAGGTGTGTTCTGAATGCGGTCTTCCATTCGTCGCCTTCCTTGATACGGAGGTGGCTGTAGGCACTTTTCAGATTGATGACAGAGAAGACTTTGCAGCCTTGGGTTGAGTCCAGAAGATCGTCAACTAATGGGAGAGGGAAACGATTTTTCTTCGTGATGGAGTTGAGGCCATGGTAGTCGACACATAGTCGAATCTCGCCTGTTTTCTTCCTGGTGAATAGAACAGGGGTGCCAGCTGAAGAGGTGGATCGTCGGATATGGCTGCATTTAAGGTTGGTGTGAATGTATTCGGCCACTGCCTCTTTCTCCTGAGGGGTGAGTTTGTACATAGGGCTGAAAGGTGGTGTAGTCCCATCCTCCAGGTCAATGTTGATGTCAAAATGACGATGATCTGGAAGTCGTTTGAACTGAGTGAGGGTTCGTACAAGCAAACTTCTTGTAACCAATTGCCTTGACATTTGGAACTAACGGTGGGTCAGTTATTCTGGATGGGGCCGTTGGAAAATTTGATGGATGTAGGGTTGGGAAACCGTTCAAGGAAGCTACAGATGAAAGGAAGGAGGTGGGAACAGGTGGAGGTGGAGGTTTCGGTTCAGTGTACGTGAGTCTCGAGAGTTGAGTCAGGAATTTATCTATGAACCATGAATTAAGAGCAGCGCCTGAGAGACCAAGGCCGTCTTGACGCATGTGAGTGTAAGGAATAGGTGGGGTTGGCAGAGGACGAGGGCCCTTCGCATATACCATTGTAGAGGATAGAATGTTGCAACATTTGAAAGTCAGTGTTGAGTCTGCCCAGCCAATGTTCGGGTTGTGGCGCTGAAGCCAGTTGAGACCTAAAATAATTGGGTAGCCCACCGATACCACGGCGAGCAAGATGAGTTCGGAGTGTGAGGAAATTGAGAGGGGGATAACAACCTCTTGGGTGATCAGTCCAGAGGCAATGGGGTGGTCATCAACGGCCGTGATTGGTACAGGGACTTCCATCTGCCTGCGAGGAAGTGAGTGTCATTGTGAAAAGGTGTCTGATATGCAAGGATTTGTAGCGCTGGAATCGACCATCGCATATGTCGAAATGGTAGTATCATTGTTAAGTTTAAGACAGACAGGTATAAAGATGTGGTTAGAGTCGAAACTGACTGAATGAAGAAAAAGGGGGGCTAGAGTAGGGGTGAGTATAAAGGTGCCATCTGAGCAGCGGGTATAGGAGGCACTCGGTGTATCTTGAAGATCCGGACATGTCCCTGCGTTAACTGAGTGACCTGGGACAGGGGGCCACTCAGTTAGGCTTTTCCCGAGTTATTGTCTGTACAGTCATTAAAGGCCTTCTTGGCTTTGGCGGACACGTTGGGGCACTTCTCAATTGCATGGTCTGTGTGACCGCAATAAGCGCAGAGTCCTTTGTCTTTTCGATACTGGTGTTGAGCGGCAGTTAGCGGACCATGAGGTCCAGTTCAAGTAGCGTCGATTTCCATCGGTTCGCCTGGTGGTAAAGAGGGGCTGGAGGTAGAGGGAGTGTGGGGGGTAGCCCAGTTTCTTAATCTGGGGCCATTCCCTTGTTCATTAGTGTGATTGTTGGAATGCCCATTGCTGTTTGTTTGTTTGGCATCGCATCTCTTCTCAACAACCCGTTCGTGCATCCTGTTGTCAATTCTCTTGACCCAATCAACATATTTCTTTAGGCTATCTGTAGGTGCGTCAGTTTTACTTGACATGTTGTCCTTTAAGCCGTCTTTTAAGTCACAGTAAAAATAACAGATCTTTGTAGCCTTGTTGACCTCAAGGTGGATAACCCATGTGGCAAATGTGGCATAGTATTTAGTGACTGATGAGGATTGTTTAAGGTCGTTGATTTTGTTGAGGGCTGTGTGTGCCAGGTTCGGGTTGCCGAAATGTTCTCTAAAGTCTGAGACAAAATTCTCGAAATTGTTGAATAATTCAGGGTCTCGAATATTAATGGCAGAGAGGTATTCTTTGGGGGAGCCATCACCAAAATACATCATCATGTAGATTGATTTGTCTCGATCAGTTGCCAAGGCCCTCCACAAAAGGAAGAGGGCATTCCTGATCTCCTCGATGAAACCAGGCACCAAGACAGCTTTCCCGGTGAAAACGCTCGGTTCCCGGAATTTAGCTGTCCCAAACCCTTTGCCCGAGATGTCTGTGCCTTCAGTATTGGTTTTGGGAGTTTTGTCGGGGGATGGTGAGCAGAATGGGAGAGGAGTGCTCGAGGATTCGTGATTTTTGGGTGATATTTTAGTGAATTGGTCCACAATGAATTGTTTAAGGTCTGAGATTTCTCTGTTGGCAGCTTCTTGGCTAAGTTTAACCTGAGCCTCAGCGATGTGTCAGCTGTTGACGATTTCCTCAGACAGCCGATCAAATGTGTAGTTGATCATGCTGACTGTGGCAAGGGTGTTGCTATTCTCCACTGTCTGGGCCTGTTGCTGTTGTTCATCTGGGTTTGGGAAGACGCCAGAATCGAAATGAGCAGGTCCGGGTTGAGATATTGTTGGAGTTTAGAGGGTGGGGTTTTGGAAAAGGGTTGTTTTAGCAGTTTCAAACTGTGATGATCAGGCTGGTCCACAAGACGGAATACAGAAAAGACCACTCAAGAGGTAAGGAATTGAGATGATTAGATAGAATTCGCGTTGAAACTGCTACTGTACTAGATAATTAGTACACGATTATATACTCAGTTATTCTTCCTAAACGTTAATAAGAAACTTGTAAGATATTAACAGAAACG
>MU127802.1:213302-245173 GCA_014904975.1 Marasmius fiardii PR-910 | reverse complement strand
AATCCATCGTCGCGTCCACAGGCCAAGGTTCTAACATTCTCTATTGGCTGTCAAACTGAGTCCAATTATTCAAATCATCCAAGTCTAAATTTCTCGATAAATCCTCCGATCACAGTTTACATTTTGTTGAAAAGTTCCCAGTCAATTCCCAACTTTTTTTTTGGTGGATATGTGACAAGGTTGGCCTAAAGTCTGCTACTCATCATGGAAGCAGACATGCCATGAGTTCCATATGATAGTCTTGGTAACTTACTTTCATTCCACTGAGCGCACAGTTTTACTCTCAAGCATCTAGACTGCCTAATATCATGAGTACGCCCATCGCTATGAAACCGCTCAGGGCATCTCCGGAGTAGTGTCACGTTGTTGCTCCTTTACGAATTCGGAGGTCTTCGACTATCATCCCAACGACGTACAAGAGCCGTTCCATCGTGGGTCTACTAGCTATGGTAAACTTCTGGGAAAAACCTGATTGCTAATTGTCCTTACGACTGTGATCTCTATCGACCGTATTTCTCTCTTCCCAATTCCCAGCTGTTACGCGTGGTCCCTGGGCACCCCTTCAACACCCTTGATCGTTTCTCTGATAGATGCGCCACTCCATGTGCTAGTTCGTTCGCCCAAACAAACCTATGGTTCCCAAGTCCATTTAGCCGTCCATTGCTCAACGTTGAACACACATCACCTCGAAACGAAGAATGCATACCGCTCTGAATGAATTACAAACGACCACTAGTATCATAAAAAAAAATCTACCAAGGGAACTCTCCTTTATACGACCAGAACAAACCAGTCTTTCCTTCCAACTCTCCTTCCAACAAAGCCCATTTCGCGAGCAACTCTCCAGCCTGCGCAGTCGATCCTCCACCTTCACCATAATTATTCAATTTGGTAGAAGTGAACCCCGGCGTGACGCAGTTCACCAAAATTCCTTCGCTTCGTACCTCATGGGACAACGCAATGATGTACGAATTAGCGGCCGCTTTGGACGTATTGTAAGCAGCACAGTGAAGGAACGCTTCCGGTCGAGCTTGATATCCGTTCGAAGCCATATCGGTGGTGTTTAGAAGAACAACGGGTCGAGGTCGATTTCCCGCTTTAGCCGCATTTCGCAGGAGAGGAAGAAAAGCCTGTGTGGTCTGAATCATTCCAAACAGGTTGGTCTCCATCGCACTACGGACGAGCGCCAAATCGACGGTTGAGGCTGCTTGGTTCTGGTCGAGATAGCCCGCTCCGGCGTTGTGAACGAGTACGTCGAGTTTCCCGTCTTCTTCTTTCTCGATCGTGGCTTTGGCTTTCTGTACAGAGCTCAGGTCTGTTATGTCGAGGAGCACGAACTTGACATTGTCAAGTTTGTGGTCAGAGTGTAGTTTGGCTCTATGATAAAGGGGTGACGTTTGAGAGGACAGTTCAGCACATTGAATGAGGTTTTTGAAAAAACGCACTGAGCTTCTCTTCCAGACTTTTCGTTTCTCGCAGCGAGATATACGGTGTGTTTTTCCGGTTTCGAGGCCAAAACTCTAACGAGTTCGTACCCAATTCCGCTGTTGGATCCAGTAACGAGAATAATGCGAGACATGACGGTGGGATGGTGGTGGTGTGAGACTAAGAACAAGAGACCTGAAATCAGCCACGATTATTGTTTTGGGGCGCGGGATCCGGTGACGTCATTAATATTACATACCACAGAGACACTTGTATGAAGCTTCGAGTTGTTCAGTGATGCAAATTCCATCTTGTATCAGGTTTTATACGAGATTGTGAATGAAGCACAAGTCCTGACGCGTCCTTTCGGCTGTTCAATTTATTAAAGGGAAGTCAAGTTTTGGATTTCGGAGACGAACCGATAACGACGACACATCCATATTTGACAATTCAGGACTCCTGTCGAAATCGATGCCACCTCCTACCTGCACTGAGTCCTAGAGGACAGCTTAGCCAATTTTGATTCGAAGGACAATTCCTACGTGAAGTCCGGATAATATGCGTAAGCATTCAAGCTTCATGTCTTCCGTCCCGCACGATCAATTCTAATTCTGGAAGCTCCAATTTAGGCAACAAAGAGTTTTCAAGTACCGGTATCCTGAATTAGAAGATACAATTACAATTACAATTAGTAAGTACAACGTCGGACTACTAGGAAACAAACAGCGAGGATATAACACTAGCGATACATCGATAGCAATGGGTACATTATAAACGGTGGGCGTCGAGTCCATCCAGTAAAAGGGCCGCTTGATACACAACTAAACTCCTCGCACAGGTTCGAGGAAAACTCACGCCGGAATCTCTTGACGCGACCTTCGAACAGGGCAATAATTATGGTAATGCGCCCTCGCACGATCAAGTCGAGAAAACGTTCCTAAACACGCAGGACACGGCGTCCTCTTGCCCAAATGACCTGGCTTCGTCAAACAGTGTCTTTTGAGCGAAGATATATCTCTGTAAGTTTCGTGACAATCCGGCCAAGGACACCTCAGTCTCTGTCTAGAGGGTAACCGGTGGACTTCAGCAAGGTGGTCCTTCAAGTCGTTCTCACGAAGATATGAACCGCAGATACAAGAGTAGTCCTCCTCGGGGATGTTCAGTGCTGCTAGTGCTTCTTTGAAGTCGTCGATCTGTTGTTTCGCTTTTCTTGAAAACAAAAGAAACAGACAGAAATGAATAGCGGTTCGTTTGGGGTAACCTGGCTGGTGAACGACTTACGGTTTGGATTTGGATTTGGTACGGGGTAAAGGGGGCGAGACGGTGCGCGAGCTCGATCGAGAGTAGGGCGTTTCAATCCTAGTGGGAAGAAGTGGGTCGGGCATTTGATAAGTAGCGTCCGCTAGAGGCTGGGAGGGCCACTCTTCAGCCCAGATAATCGATGGACCAGTAGGGACAGAAGTAACCATACTTGAGGTGAAAAGGACGGGAGGACCACAAGTTAAGGACGCCACGGGGCTTCCACTTGGGGGAGGTGTCGTTTCCTCGCATGATCCTTCTTTTTCATCTGCGGCGTTCCAGACGGCGTCCCACTCGTTAAAGGACGCCACGGGGATACTTCCACTTGGGAAAGGAGGTGAAGGCGCGCTAATCGAATCATGAGCATGGGTATTTAATTTGAGCAACTGGGTTATGACTGACCAATATGATGAGTTTTGGGTGTGTGAGCCATTGTTTCCTTGGTAGTGATTAGTCTCAGTGGGATTAAAGTCTATCGGTCTGGTGGATAACGCTTGGGGCTCATATTGATCAGCGACGGGTCTGCCGAGATGAGTTCAATGTCTAGAATTTGGCAAAAAAAAAGGGACTGTTACCTCTCCTGTACTACGGCATTACCATCCAACAGCTGTTGCCCGCACCGACCCGCATCTGTTTGTTGAACGTCATCCAGTGTCATTTCCTCGCATGATCCTTCTTTTTCATCTGCCGTGTTCCAGACAAAGTCCCACTCGTTAAAGGACGCTACGGGGATACTTTCACTTGGGGGAGGAGGTGAAGGCGCACTAACCGAATCATGAGCGTGGATATTTAATTGGAACAACTGGGTTATGACTGACCAATGTGATGAGTTTTGAGTGTGTGAGCCATTGGTTTCTTGGTAGTGTTTCGTCTCGGTGGCATTGAAGTCTATCGTTCTGACGTCTAACGCTTGAGGCTCATATTGATCAGTGATGGGTCTGCTGAGATGAGTTCAATATCTAGAATTTGGCAAAAAAAAGGACTGTTACCTCTCCTGTACTACAGCATTACCATCCGCCGACTGTTGCCCACACCGACCAGCGTCTGTTTGTTGAACGTCATCCAGTGTCATTTCCTCGCATGATCCTTCTTTTTCAACTGCCGTGTTCCAGACGAAGTCCCACTCGTTAAAGGACCCTACGGGGATACTTTCACTTGGGGGAGGAGGTGAAGGCGCACTAACCGAATCATGAGCGTGGATATTTAATTGGAACAACTGGGTTATGACTGACCAATATGATGAGTTTTGAGTGTGTGAGCCATTGGTTTCTTGGTAGTGTTTCGTCTCGGTGGCATTGAAGTCTATCGTTCTGACGTCTAACGCTTGAGGCTCATATTGATTAGTGATGGGTCTGCTGAGATGAGTTCAATGTCTAGAATTTGGCAAAAAAAAAAAGGACTGTTACCTCTCCTGTACTACGGCATTACCATCCGCCGACTGTTGCCCGCACCGACCAGCGTCTGTTTGTTGAACGTCATCCAGTGTCTTTTCCTCGCATGCTCCTTCTTTTTCATCTGCCGCGTTCCAGACGACGTCCCATTCGTTAAAGGAGACGAAATTCAACGGATCAAAAGAAAACTTGTTGTTCACGTTATCCTGCGAGCTGTCGACCAAACTATGGCGGTGGGACACGATCGTCAGTAACAACGATCGTTCAGATGGAAATGGAAACAAAAAATGATAAAACTTACGAAAACCCATCATCTTCCTGAGCTAAAAGTTGTGAAAGCAGGTACGAGTATTCGTTCTCGTAGTGAGGCATCTCTTTGTGTACGTTCCAGGGAGACAATACCGCGCGCTTTTAATGGAAGTCACATCAAGTTCACTCACATCACGTGATGTGACTTTACTGAGACAATGGTCACTTTCAGCTTTTGGACTCGCGGCTTTCTGCTATAGCAATCGAAAAAGAACGTTGTCTCGATTGCTATAGCAGAAAGCCGCGGGCCAACATCATTAGTAGCCACTGATGAACGACGTTCAGCAGAATCTACCCTTCCGAGCCGCGAGCGAAGACGACTTCAATAGCCGATATCCGGAGTCCATGGTGCTTCAGAAAAACTGAGTACGACATGATAACGATGTGAGTAGTAGTACGTTTCATGCAGGTCGAGGCAAGACTTCTCACTTCTTATCTCCCCCCATTCAACACGCCGACGTTCGTCCAATTCTCGGGCCTCTCACTTCCGGATCTTTCCAAGATCCAGCTGACAACGACCTAACGACGGTTTACGACAGGTTACTCTTCGGTTCATTCGTTGGTTGCACGTCATACAGAGGTTTCTCCCCAATACTTTTACAACTGTACAAGAGCCGGAATTTGAGCCTGTTTCAATTGGAGGGTATAAGAAGCTTTGGAGAGTTATCGTAGGGTCGTCGTGAATGTGCTCAACGGCTTTGAAAGAGGAGAAACTGCAAGAAGTCGTAAGTAGTCGGATTTATGGGCCATGTCTTTGATCAGGGCGACTAGGACGATAACATGTTTTCCTGAATACTTGCTATTGGCTTGGGTTCAACTATACGCACTTCGCCCGTCGTGTTTGAAGTACGAAGGAGAGAATCAAGAGAGAAAGAACTGGGACGGAAGATTCAATTGTCGTACTCTTCGAAACTGGTCGTTACTCACTGCAACTGCCTAGGATAATCCTTCAGCTTCGATACTGTTCTCCTCCTTCCACTTTGGCTGGAATGAAGCTAAGATAATAGATTCGATTGGTTGGATCGTTATAGAGGCTCCCAGCGTCATCCGAGTGATATCGCGCATCAAGTTCTCCGTTCATTTCCAAGGTTGGTGAGTTTCGATATCGATTGGAATGCTAGAAAAGATACGGATAAGAACGGCACCAAAACAGACGGATATGCATAACTTACAAGAGCTTGAAATCAGCAAAACGCGAATCGCGAGTACTCGGGATGGAGGTGAGGGACCTTGAATCACACTCTCAGGTACCACAGTCCACGGCCCGTAATATTCCGTTTCCTCGCTTCGCCGGATAACCTCCGAGCGCTTGCCTTCATTCCACGACACCAATATGAACGTTCTGAAACGAGGCCCAATTACCGTCTGACTATGTTGAGTAATCCCTTTAGCCAACTCAATTCTTTACATTTTAACGAGCAAAGCGCTCTCTGTCATGACCGGTGATTTCGGACGACCCCTACGTACCAGAGTTTAAATACTCAGGCCCCCCTTTTCATGATCTCACCACCATGTTCTCTTTACGCCGTCACCTTCTACGTCTCCAACTCGTTAGCTTCTTTGTCGGCATAGCGTTCCCAAAGTCACCTCAAGTACATTTAGAATCTACGATTGTCACTGGAAAGCTTTCGGGAAACGTAGAGTTCTTTGGTGGTGAGTGAACTGACTTCACTCAATTAGAATGCGTAACAAGGTTTGAGCACCGATGAAGGGATACCCTATGCTGAGCCCCCTCTTGGAGATCTCCGGTTACGACCGGCTGTGGTTAAAAATAAGATAAGCACAGCTGAATTTGATGCTTCGGACTTTGGAAAAGCCTGTTTACAACCGGTATGTGGTCGAAAACCTTTTTTTTTTTCTCTCGCTTTCGCCGGGTTTTCAGTTCGGTTTCAATTAAGGATATCCCAAGGGACACGGTATCCGAAGACTGCCTCACTCTGAACATCTTCCGGCCAGCTGATACATCTGTTGATTCCGCTCTACCGATTCTGTTGTGGATTCATGGAGGAGGGTTCGTCTCTGGAACTGGGTCTAGACCAGGATATAACGGTTCGGCTTTAGTCGAGAGGAGTACTCTGAGGGTGAAGATACGTATACTTTTATCGATAACTCACTTTACTAAAATCTCTTTTTTTTACAGGGCTCGCCTTTGATGGTTATAACGATCAACTATCGTCTCGGACCGCTCGGATTCCCTCAGGGAAAGGAATTTGATAGTCATAAAGAATTGTTGAATCTCGGGTTGAAAGATCAACTGGTGGCTCTCGAATGGGTGAAGCGCAATATTGAAGTTTTCGGTGGCGATCCTTCAAAGGTAAAAGGAGCCCTATTCAATTGGAGTTCATTTTTCATGTTTGGTGATCTAGGTCACCGTCTTCGGAGAGAGCGCAGGCGGAAGATCTATCGAGCTGCACATCCTGAATGGCAATCTGCAAGGGCTAGTGCGGGGCGCAGTGAGTTGATTCCCTCAATTCAGTGCACGAATGATTACCTATCTCTCAACTAGATAATGGAATCTAGTGGAAGCCTCCCTACTCATCCACCAGCGGTCCGTGACTCGCCTTGGATGAAATACATCGAGGCCATTCCATCCTACAACCCAACATTCCCATCGATCGAACGTATCCGCAACGCCACAACTGATGAGCTGTATAATGCATTCGCCACTGCAGGAATTACCGCATCAAGTTTTGATTGGATACCAGTCATTGATGGTCCGGGAGGGATGATACCGAATTATCCTTCTCAATTGACGATCCCCCATGGAGCTGAAATCCCAGTAATATACGGAAACGTTCTTGACGAAGGTAGAAAAATCCCTCGGGGAGTCTTCAGTTCTTTTCTCTGTTCATGAACACACATCCTAGGGACAATGGCTACGCCTCAGACCGTGACGACCGCCGAAGAGACGCTTACAGGGCTCTTCAGTGTATTCACTCCATCTCCCCATGGAGACAAGACTCTGAACGACACCCTTTCCAACCTCCTCAAACTATATCCTGATGACCCCAACTTTGGCTCGCCATTCAACACGGGAGATGAAACGTTCGGCTTAGACAAGGAATATAAACGCTACGCCGCGATGTGTGAGTTGCTTGAGTTTTAGTACGGACTTGGCTGAAATTGCACGATCGGCTATGTACGGGCAGTTACTGACTTGATAGAATCTGCCGAACGTCGTTTATTCGCGGATAAAATGGCGGAATTCAAGTTCAACACACCGACGTATACGTATCTGTTTGCTGATCCTGATGGCGTGAGCGTTGTTCCGAAAGAGTTTAAATCGCCTTCGTTCACTCCGGGGTCTTTGGGAGGTACGTGAACTGTTTGTTTTGTTTGTTTTTTTCCCTCGAGTCCAAAATTCTGATTGTGATAACTTTTTTTTTTTTTTTCAGTTCCCCATACTTCCGAGATTTTATATGTGTTTGGAAATTTTGAAGTTGAAAATTCTACGATGCCCCAGACTGCGCACGATCTCAGCATGATGATGATGGATTATTGGATATCGTTCGCTGTGGAAGTGGATCCGAATGATGGGAGGGGTGTTAGCCGTACCGTTTTTTTACGACTCGATTATTTCATATGGCGGTTTTTTTTGACTGATAGTAATTTTTAGGTCCTCGCTGGCGACAGTATCATTCCTTGTCAGATTCCGAGGTCTCGAACGATGAATTAGTGCGTACCCCTTTGGAGAATCAAAAGTATAGCAGCTGAATCCCTGAAAAAAAAAGATGATCTTACAACTGAAAGGAGGTGAAACGAGAATGATACCGGATACGTTTAGAAGGGAACCAATGGACTTTATCGACCGCCACTCTGTAGTCTTCGATCGCTGAATGATTAGATTGTGTGGGGGGGAGTATACAACAAACCAATGTAATGAATGTAATAATAATGCAATAAGTTACAACCCATAAACCCATGAAAAAGAAAAAAAGAGGAATCCCGTCCTCATAGCCCCCAGGAATCCCAGATCCCGTCTTGTCCCTTGATAAAAACGATTCGACTACGAGAACACTCAAACAGGATTTGCCTGACCTGTGCCAAGTCCACCCGGCCTTCTCTTCCCATCAACACCCCACATTCTCGACTTTTCATCAGACGGTTGAGCGAGAAAGGGGGTTATAGAATTCATCAGTTCTGCTCTACGTCCACCTCCAAAGAAGGTCGTGAAGGGTTCTCTAGATGCCATCGCCGGCGCGGACGTTCCAGACGTGGATATGGGCGCAGGCGCAGGCATGTGCGTTTGCAAGTCCTCCTTCCGAGACCTTCGATGAAGGTAAACAATGAAACCAATGACAGCTATGATGGCGGCAACTATGACTGTAATCCCGATGGCTATCCCAGCGACTGCGCCACCAGAGAGACTCTGATCATGATTATCACCGGTGACTTGCGAGGCCGACGTCGACGTCGACGTCGCGGGAGGGCTCGCTGTATTTTTGGCCTGAGTAGAGTTGAGTCCGGGTGTTGCGGAAGCTGAGACTCTCGCTTGAATGGGGCACCTGTGGAAAGCACCGTCGCCTTGGCTGTTGAGTATCAATGTAGCGTGTTCGCTGAAGTATATGCTGGAATAAGGTAGAGTTGTAAGTCCTTGGTGGAACAGACGAAACGAAGTGTTATTCAAAACCCACTAGAACCTATGAAAAAACGGTCAGTTGTTGGGACTTCTTGAAGGGCCGTAAAAGTTTTAAAAAAAAATTACCATGCTCCCTCGTCCCAACCACCATTGTACAGATCAGTCATCAGTTTGATATTTTGCTGACAGGCTCCCGCTTGAGCTGCAGTTGTAAGCCTTCAAAAATTTGGAAGTGTGAGTTAATTTTTTTTTTTCTTTTTACAGAACAGAATTTTTTCCCTTTGAGAAACTCACGTCCTATTGGAAACGGGAGAACAAGATTCATTGTTTGGGCGCGTCCCAGCGAGGTATTTCTGGAAAGTGCCCGGTGCTGAGAACCAGGGACCGGTCAGTCGTGGGTTTTTTTCAAGGACCTTGTGCTGGAAATATTGAAAAATACGTACGTGCATCGAAGCCAATTCCGTTCGCTAGTCCATGTTGGCACCTAATTCTCGAGATATAAGTAATCAGAAAAAAAAGGGTTATAGCACAAGTAGGCAGAAGAGAAAATCACGTAAGACAGAGCATGCTGAGGTTGAACGCGATGCTATTGCAACAACAATCCGCTTTTTTGGGCGTTCTTCAGGTAAGAATTTGGCACAAAATAAAAAGGAAAAAAAAGTAAACGCGTGTCAGATACGCACAAACCTGTTCCATACACGTGTCTGGTGGCAGAGAGACGTTCATCATGCCAACTTGATCTGCAGGTATGAGGTTTCGATTAGAGATATTATTTTGACGAGTTGAAAAAAAGGGGACTTGGACGCACAATTGTTGTTGCATATCTGGCGCAGCCGTTGATAGGTCATGCCTATAAAGTGGAGGTTTAAGTGTCTTTTTGTGTGAAGGTGAGTGAGGAGTCATCTACATGGCGTTTCTCCGACATTCTGAGTATACCAGTCCAGTGCAGAGCCCTGGCAAGCTAAAGTTCCAGTTGTAAGTGAGGCGACGTAGACCAAAAAGTTTGAGGTAAGGATAAGGACGATCCCAAAGTGAACAAAAAAGGAGGGGAGCATATGTAGAGTCGTTCCTAGAGTATGTCAAAGGAAGGCTTTTAAATAGCATGGGTCGAACAGCAATCAACTCAAGGCGCGGTATTACGCAGTTGATCATCAAGTTGGATGAAAAGGAATGGTCTTTGTTCATCCATCTGGTTTCCCTAGCATTGGTCAATCTTTTTTTTTTGAGGAGAAAAAGATGTAGATTGGTGTACTTGGGGTTCAGTGATGCTAATAGGACATCCGGATAGGGCAAAGCTTGTGCATAACGTCGACGAAGGAGGACCGTGGGAATATCCTCAGTTCCGGGTCGGAACAAAAACGTCACCGGGTACCCAGCACCGAGTCCATCATTCATTATTAGCCTCGATAGCGAGGCTGTCTCAACGAGTCTTTACTAGTTTCACTTACCTCCGAGTGTGGCCTGCGGACACGGGTAGTACGGAACGTGAACCATTTACCAGTGGGGATTTGAGACGGGCTTTTTCGTGGGTGCAAAACCCTCTCCTCTAGAACGCTCCATATCTGCACCTTTTTTAAAAAAAATCTTTCTCGGACGCGACGACTCGCTATCGACGTTCGCCATTTCGTTCTGATTCTCAAGTATTTTAGCTTCTCAAGGCGGGCAACACGTCCAATGGGCGTAGTCAGTTGTCATCATTTACACCAACGATCGTTAACTATTGATTCCATAACTTTCGAATCCGGTGAGAATCGTACATGTCAACCCGCAGGGATATAATCCCGGGTTCCTTGAACGCCGATGATGATGATGAGGCGTGATGACCGCATGAGTCAGGATAGTATCTGCCTCCAATCTCAACAGAGGTTACACTTTACAGCGGATGGAAAAATGGGGTGACGGATGGCATCGGTCAACACTCGTGAAGGTTGAAAGAAAGAAGACGTCGTTCGTTGTCCGTCACCGCCAACTGAGAAAACGGTGTGCTGTGACTTCTTCGGTAGCCGCGGATCAAGAAAAACGATGGTCTCTACGGTCGAGGCAATGAGGATGGTAACTCCAATCGTTATGCCAGCGATTGGGCCACCATAGAGATGGCGATTGAATTTGTTGGGTGATCGTTGGGGGCAGTGCCGCCTTGCTTGGGTTTCTGGTGGATGTCATGAAGCAATTTATGGAAAGCTCTGTCGCCTTGACTTTCTGGACGTAGCTGAGAACTTCACTGTGGAGGTGAGCCTTCCGGCTGAAAGGATTAACCAGTATTGAAGGATCATTTGTGGATCGCTCAAGGGCTTTGTGGCCCTTGTATACTATGTGCCATCATCTTGAGCCTATGTTTGCTAGTTTGATACAAATTATTTGACCAACCTGATCCTCTGTTTACAGGCTCCCTTGTCTGTCAGTCTTCAGGTTTGGGGATGAGGAGGAGCTACTCTGCCCTCCAGATTCCACAGTATATTTACTAGGGAAACTCATGACACGTTCATGTCGGAAGAGCAAAAAATTCCATCATTTCTGATATGTACCAGGTCCTGAAAGAGTAACCATTGTTGTTGACATCTATGACAGGATTTTAGCAAATAGCTATCTGTAAAAAGGATTGGTGAACCACATACTTAGATTGAACGTGATTACCTTTGATGATTTCAGGGCGAGAATAAGAGGGTCAGAAGGATGTTCTAAACACACATCCGGGGAGGCAAAGAGGGCTGTATGTACTTACAAAGTTCACCAGAAGTGATAGAGGATTTTTTTGAATGGTGTTTCTCCGATACCTTGAACTTGAAAAGTGGAGATAGGGTAAGTGTGAACAGAAACACAAAGAGCTCACTTGGTGTCTCTCCAAAGGTAAATTGTGAGGAATATATTCTGAAGTGCTCGAAGATTCCGCAATTAAGTATTAGATGGTTGAAAATGCCGGGGTGCCGCTACTCGGTCATTGATAATCAAGCTGGTTGAAAGATCATGGATCATGTATTGATGTGTTATGCGTTATGACCGGTTCACGAAAGTTCCACCACCACCGATTCTCAGGATATGCTGCCAATGCATTATTTTCGACTTTTTACTTACCAGCTTCGGCAATCACGTTGTGCAATGGTATTCAACTGTATAAATGCATGACGATGTTAGCTGAAATGATTATGCCCTAGAGAAGATAAGCTTACGGACTGTACTCATTTTGTCATGGACCCCTCTAGGTATCAGAACCAAGATGGTCGCAAGGCTAGAATCGTCCATTATTTCATGTTGTCCTATAGTGAGGTATATCAAGAGATGCCATCCCGGTAGTGTGCTGGAAGGGAAGACCGTGGGAATATCCGAGTCCGTAAACGTAACCACGTTCCTTCCCATCTACTCCGTCAACGTTGCAACGTTCGACGACCAAAGTCTCTTTCAACGCGTGCACAATTAGAGAATATTCTGTTGGAGAGGAAGCTGAATCATGAAAATGCGATGCCACGCCGCAAATCATAATCCTCCACGAACGGCTCAACTACGGTAGAATTCCTGATCATCTCATAAAGTCATCATCTGACGACTTTGCCAGCTCAGCCTTACATCGATGATACGCCTTCATCGCTAGACTCAGACGATTCGCCGAGAAGGCCGTGAGACCAGAGATCTTTTCGGGGTTATCGCTGCCGGCTAGCTTCTCCCAAACGCCGATTGGGACGCACTGACTCTCTCCACCCCTTTGTGGATGTTCAAGGGCCTGAACCAGAATTCAGCCAAATGAAGAGTTGGAAGATCAATATCTAATAAGGTTAGCACTGGTTTACGGGACCTCGGTTTTTTTTTTTCGGAAAAGCCCTGACCGACCGCCGGTGGCTCAAGAAACGGAAAGCCATCTTCCCACGACTGTCTATCGTTCCTCTCTCTCCTACCTTGACGTTCGTCGTCCCTAGCCTTCCTCCTCTCCCTTCTCTCCGCCTCGACCTCGTCGTGTTAAGGATACCGCTTGAGTGAGTCTCAATCCTAGTAGATTTTTCACTGTTCTGACCCTCTTACAGGCCTCGCTCGCGACCCTTGCACGGCTTCACATTTCCGCCTTTTCCTCCTCCCCACCTCAAACTTCTGAACAACTGAGAAATCGCTTGAGCTCTGCTCGCGACCAGACAGAACCCCCCAGAAACCGTTTCTCTCATCAAAGCAAATCCAGCACCTCCCCTCCCTACCTCTTATCTTTTAACGCCCAACACACGTCCGAACCATGTTATCTCCCAGCTCTACCGACAGCTCTCCCCCGAGCACTCCTCCTTCCGATAACACCATCGCTGTTAACAACAGCAACAGCAACAACAGCAACAGCAACAACTCAAACAGTACGTATCATCTCTTGATTTTCACAAATCACTTTTTTGATTGGGAAATTTCTCATCGACCAGGCAACACCGGCGGATCTGGTAAACCTCAGCGCAAGGCTTCCAGAAGAGCCAGCACGGCAGAACGCCGTGCAACTCACAATGCAGTAGAGAGGGCAAGACGAGAAGTTTTGAATGGTCGCTTTTTGGTAGGTTACCCGCCTCTTCTTACCGGTTACTGTCTATTGACTCGTGTTTAGGATCTCGCCAAAATTCTACCCAACCTCTCCCAAGTCCGACGCCCGTCAAAGTCGGCCATTGTCAACTCTTCCATTGCTCATTTCCATGCTACTCGTCGTCATCGCGCTATGGCTGCTCGTGAGCTACGCACGCTCAAGATGGAAACAGATCAGCTACGCTTGGAATTGAACGAATGGAGGAGTCGGTCGGGGATTCCAAGGGTTGAAGAACCCGTTCGTGGTGAAGGATTCTCGATGGTTTTGAATCAAGAGATGGAAGTCGTCCAAGTGGTTAATGTAGGCGGTGAGGACGATGAAGAGGGGAGTGTTGACGATGATTACGGCATGGGAGAGGCGGTTCCGTTCATTGAGGAACCTGTGGTTCCTACCCGACCTCACCAGCAGCCTGTGCCGCCGTTGAACATCAACACGAATGTTCCCGGCCATATGGTCTATCCTCCTCCTCAACAACCGCACCATCAACCTAATTATTCAGCTGTCCGACACCCTCAATATGATCCGATGATCGCTAGCCCTACCGCGATGTCGTTCGACAATCCCTCACTTGGGATGTACGACGCTGGCCATGTCAATTCCAACCCCAACTTTGGATCGTACAATGGTGGATATAGGCAGAGATCTGGATCCATGAGGAGTCAAGGGAGTGCTTCTCCCCCTCAGTATCATATCCAGAAGGGATTCGAGCAGAAGTTGCCACCTGGGTACGAACCTGGTTGGGGAGGATTGTCGATGAATGTGAACTTGGGTATGGGTATGAATGGAATGGGGATTCCGATGCATGGTGGATTCTAAGTGATTCGCTTTCTGTCTCTCCCCATTTCCTTGCAGTTTTTGTCGCTTATTATTTATTGCTTCTGGCCCTACTCTCTAGTTTTTTCCACATTCAGTCGTATGCTATTCCCCCCCTACCTCGTTGTATAAATCGTATCTATCCTTTCGCTTTCCTGCTCTGATACCCTCTACCTCTTCTTCTGGATCTCTCTCCCTCTCTCTTCCTTGCGCCGCCTCACCATAAATACTAACTGCTAGATCCTCGTGTATTGCTGTCTAGGTTTATTCCTACTGTTGCCTGCCTGCTTGGGTTGCCTTCATGGGCACCCCATTCTCCCCCTACCTACTTACCTACCTATCCCGAACGTTCCCCCCTCCTCTCCATCCCGTACGTTTGACTTCTTTTCTTTTGCTACTACCCGTGGCCCATCTACGTGGACGATCACTCTCGTTTATTGTGACTGGTTTCCTTTCTTTTTTTTTTTTTTTCCTTTTTTCCCCCCAGTTCGTCTGTGGTTTAGTTTATTGTGCTATACATATACAAATCCTGACATCTATCCTATCTTCCTTCTTTTTACAGAGTTGAATAAAGAAAACAGGTCGCTCGTTTTTTTTTTTTTTGAATTTGGGATTGAGGGGTGGTTAAGGTTAACAGCTTTCGGACCGAGTGGGGTAACTGGGATCATGGTCCACGTTCCATGTCCATGTTGAAGTTTTGCTCGGGTGATGCATCGATGCATCATCAACCCATCATCGACATCATCCTTGGTTGCTTGTGCGTTGCTTAACACAAGGTTTTTTTTGTTGCTTATCTGTAACCTTTTCTCAGGCGATTTGTATTATCGGGTGGAATGGGTTTGGTGTTCCTTGTGGTTGTGCGGAAAGCTTTTTTAGGTTTTTGGCATGTGATACCGTTGAAAGTTGAAGGCTTCTGAATTTTCGATTTCGGAGGGAAGGGATTTTTTTTGTGAAAGGGGCCCGCCCTGTCGGACGGGAAGAAGGGTCCGGGACTTCCGTTGTCCCCATGACTGGCCACCAGGAATCGAGAACTACTTCGTACTTTTTTGCCAAGGGGAATTTTTTTGGGATCGTTTCATTGCTTTTTCCCGAAATTCGAAGGGTCATTTTTTTTTTTGCATGACCTGGCCACCCTGGCTGGCGCTGGCTCCGCTGGGTTTAACCTACCCCCTTACCCCATAACTGTTGCTTTACTCCCAGATTTGTACACTTCCGCAAGGGTCCACAACATGAAATTGACATTTCGACCACGTTGAGCGGCTGAGTTTTTCGATCTATGTAAATGTGCATTGTGGAATTTATATGGATATGCATATGGGTTGAACTAGATAGAGGCTCGAGGGGTAAGCCATATGACTCTGATTCTGAACTTGGGTTTCCGGGGCCCTCCTCCGAACGCGTAAACTGGCGAACGGGGGGTCTAGTATAGACGAAGCCTGAGTCGGAGGTCGGAGGTCGGAGTCGGAGTCGGAGTCGGGCAGCAAAGAAATAGATTCTCTTGAAATCCTTCGGCGACTGGTGAACTGGTGAACCTCCTCCCTCAGACTCGAGGGGCGCATTTATAATTAAGGTGGGATTTTTACGCTTTTTTCCATTTTTCCGCGGCTCCCGAGAATGTTTTTTCACGTGGTACCAAGCTCGAGGTCTCCGAAAGGAGTTTGAGTACTGAGTTTTGCAAGGATTACTGGCAGGGGCTTATGAATGTCATCTGAGACAACTTGCCAAAAGAAAAAAAAAAGAATTGAAAACTGTAACTGTTCCGTTCGGAACAGCAGAGTGGATTTTGTTGTGCCACTGAATGCTGTCGTTCAGAAAATCGGAAGCCGGGAGGTGACGCGGACGCGGAGGAGTGGTGGGTTTTCGGCGCGGGTTGATGAGATAGAAAGGGTCTAGGGATGCTTGCTACTTTACTCAATGAAACACAAGGGGGGGGGGGGGAGTTCATGGCCATGAACTGATACTGATGCTATTTGACGCCACTATCTGATAAATTGAGCTTCCGCCATCCGGGCCACGAGGACTCTCGCGCACGGTGCTCATTACTTTTCTGGGATTGCTTAGCCAACTAACCGTCTTGAACCTTTCTTTTTTTTTGTTTCCCATATGGCTCTGGGTATATTTCTTATATGACCCATGCGATCCGTTGTTGTTGTATTGTGCTTCAGCCTTCTTCGATAACACAAAAAAAACGAAGATGATAAAGTTTTGACAAGTCCGTAAACGCGTGTGGGTCAGGTGCTCCAAGTTCGAAATGCGTCCCTGTCAAAGCAGGCTGTTATTTTTCATGTTGTGCAATTCGGATTTTCTCGTTCGTTATAACCGGTTCCGTCCGCGCAATTTTTTTCAGAAGCGCTAGCCTTGATAAGACATTCAACCCGACTCGTTGAACTGGGATATTGCAGGATATTGCTTAGACCAGGACACATCGGCCGGCTTTCAAAGGATTGTTTACGCACATGGAACGTCTGAATAGCCTTCTAGCCTTATAGGTGGTCTCGACTATGTCTCGACTTGGATTTTCTTGGTAAACAGATAGAGTCTTACAGCGCTTTTCATAATCATGCAGAAAAACCGAAATTTTGTGGCTCTATTTGTTCACAGCTGGCAGGGCTATGGCTCCTGGGGCATTGACATGTCTCGCCCTCTCGCCCCATTCTCGCCATCGAGCCGTAGGTCTGCAGGCTGCGACCAAATAGAACCATATAGGGTGCGTTTTTCCGCATGATTATGAAAAGCGCTGTAACGCGAAAGAGACCAATTTGAGTGTTTGAAGCACCACCACTTTTTGGCCACTCGACTCTGTGAAAAAAGAGAAGCGAGGAAGTGTCTGAAAGCAGTTTTTCGCAAGGTGGCAGTTCGCCTTTTGGGCCTTGGTCATTCAAATCAAAATTTATTTTTTTACAGAATCCACGTTTATAACACAAATTCACCACTGTTAAATTTAAAGAAAAAAAAGTGGCCGTCCCGGGGAGACTGAATCTGATGTCTCTGACTTCCGAGTTGGACTCGGATTAATTTTGGCATTGTTGAAGTGGGTTTTTCCGTTGTTTTCCGTGGCTGTTCATGCATCGGCTGAGTCACATCCCGAGTAAAATAAATATCTGGAGAGAAGACGCCGATAATTATGGGACGATGGTGAGCCGTTCATGATCATGTGAAGGGTCTTTTTCGGGTAAAGCGCGTCACGATTGTCACGACAGACTTCCTTCGACATGGCGGCATGGCCACTGAGTGGGTCGTCCTCAACCGAACCAAAGCCCAACCGAACATTCGCGTTCTACGGTATCAGAAAAAGAGCAATTGGAGCTACCTTCCGTGACTCGTTGTCTCATTATCGCAAGGGACTCGTTCTCGTACAAATTCAAGGTCCCGAATCAGGCAAGAACGTCTTGGTTACCTTTCTCATAATGGGGACCTTGACGACTAAAGGTCCTCAAAGCCCGCCACAAGCTGAGTACTGGGTCCAATGAAGAATATGGTTGACTGCGGTGAAAACTTGCTACAACTCCTATAGTCGTCTATCCGATTCTATCGTCTATTGTTCGGTAGAGAACACGGTTATCACGCTCACAGTTTGGTACGGTGCCTATCATTTTTAGTATATCATCGAGTTCAAAAGAGGGTTCGAGTCTTCAAGCTCATAGGGTCCCCGAACCCACCGTATCCGGCCGCGACTCCTCGTCAATGGGAAAGGACGCAATCCGGACAATGTGAGTTGTTTCAGCTTGCTTGTTATCAAGTTTGAATGAGCCAATAGCGGAGTTTGCTGTAGGAGAACGCTACCAGTTCGCGTCGAGCTACATTCATGCCACTCTCCATTGACCCGTGACCAAGCACCACGTAGAGGCGGTTGGAGTTGCGGAGAAACCTTTGTTCCGTAGCGATATTCGGTCGTCGTTGCAGTGAAATTACTGGATACGAAGTAGCCTCAGCCGGTAATCAAGCCATCCTGTATCTTTTGAATTGCTACCCTCGCGGATCATTCACGCTTCTTAGCCGAATGGAACAAGCTGTGCCCGATTTATAACAAAGAACTAGACTAACGAACACTGCGACGACTATTTGCACGATCCGTTACACGATCCTTTGTGTTGACTGTGAAGGAAAACAAATTATTCGAGTTATGCTCAAGTCACCATTCGTCCTACAGCTTAGTCTTCACCCCATCACTTCCACTTCCAATCACAGGAAGCTCATCAACAAACTTCTTCCACCAATCTTCCCTACATATTCTCCCATGCACATATGGCTCAATGCCCGTGCGGTTCAGCAGCTCCTCTAGCCTTGGCAACAGTACATCGAGTGTATCCGCCTCCCAAGCGAAGACCTCTCGTCGCGAGAACACCCGGTGTTCAACATACCATGCCAAGTCGCGTTGAATACAACCGATTGAAAATAGCTCCACGATGGATGGGTCGATATCAGGGTCCGACGTAGCAACTTCGTACGCTATCCGTGCACCGATGGCTTCAATGAACGAGTTCGCTCGTGGAAGGACCAAGTCGTTGAATCGGTTGTTGGGTTCCCGAATGTTTCTAGTTTCGTCGCGAAGGGATATGCAAGATAAAAGTTCGGCGAAGATGGAGGTTTCGTGTAGAGCCAAGAGATGTTTTGGATCACGTGCTGTTGGGAAAGAAAAATGGCCAAGTAGAACTTCGACTGCGAGTCCTGAAGGACGTTGTTTTGTAGTCAGAAACGGGGGAATAAATCAAGGATAAAAAAAGAGTGGACTGACGTGCACTGAGGCCGATAGGCTCTCCTTCTGCAATTGACGAAGCTTTATGAGCAATCTAAATAAAGGTCTGAATGAGTCACTCGTGAGCGAGGAACATATCTTTCGACTCACTTCCCCATCCACAAGTTGGTTATACGAAAACAGCCCATGCGCACCACATCTCACACCAAGTTCGGCAAGAGATTCTCGAATCAAATTGACACTCAACACTTTGAACACTGTCGCATATGCACTGCGATGTCGAATCTCCTCAGAGACGTCTCTCCTCTCCCAAGCGACGTCAAAATGTCCCGCCGTTCGGAGACGAACAAAAAACGATCGAAGAACAAAGGACCGTGATAGGGCATGTAGTATGGGACGGTACTGAGTTCGAAACTTGATGAGGGGTACGGGAGGAATGCCTATTTTGCGCAGTTGGCTGTACTTGGTTACGATGTAACACGCGCTTTGAAGAGGGTGGATCGAGCAAGCGATCGTTGCTGTTGCTGCTCCGATGTTGATACGCCACCCTTCTGCGAGAAACTGGAGCCGTGAACGAAGGAACGAGTCAACAGGTCCAAGAAGGGCTGTAGGTGGAAGGGTTACATGGTCAAAACGCGTCATCGCGTGACGAGTTGGCGGAGAACCGTATATTTCAGGTAGCCGTCTGAGAAGTGGATAACGATTTTCAGGGAGTTAGTTGTTCTTCATGAAAGAGATTTCGAGGATAGGTGACTCGTACCTACCTAGCAGTGATTCCTCTACACATCGATTTCCCGTCGTTGAGCTGAATTATAAAAGTTCGAACACCTTGGTCAGTCCCTTGACCGGTTACAAGTCGGGCCATGACCACCCCAAAACACGGGTATCCGACATCAGGAAGCGTATTGGACATGAACCTTTTTTTTTTTTTTTCAAGAAACCAAAAAAGTCAGGACTTTTTGGAAAAACCCATCTATCGAATGATACGAGAAGCCCACTTTTCTGCTCCCCGGTGAGGGGTGTGTAAGTCGAATGATCCATCTGGGAGAAGAGTCGCAGTCGTCTCAAGGTTGAGCGCGTCCCATCCATGTCCGATTTCAGTAAGGAGAAAGGCAGCGCTATGACAAGGCAAGGGATGAGAAACGATTCCTCCAACAAAAAAAAAAAGCTCTAAAACTTACGATATATCAAAATTGACGATACGGTCCGCGAGACACTGTAAATCCTCCCGCCGTCGATCCTTGTACGCAAAATAGGTCACCATTCCCGCGACCAGGTTCAATTGAATGGTGAGGAGAGTGAAAGCGGAGAAGTCTCGGGACGTGATAGGGTCGAGATACATGTTCCAGAGCTTCTCGGTGCATCTAAGGACATCATGGGAGGTGATTCCTACAACCGGAAGGGATTGAATTAGAATTAAAGGCCAGGAAGTGGAGTATGAAGCCAGATGCATGTGATGAAAGGGCGCACCATGACTAGCAGCGATGGCTTTGGCTCTTGCGAACGACCTCTTCGTTCGAGCCAAATCGTCCAACCTAGTGGCGTCCAAGTCGTCAAAAAGAGCTGATGAGAGAAGATGTTCCGCGCGACCCATTGTAACTGGAGACGTCGACGTTATCGTGCAAAAGTTTGGGAAAGTCGGAACGTTTTATAAGTCTATCCGTGCATCAAACGACCAAGGTACACCAATCGATCTCGTTCCCCTTCTGAACGTCACTTGCCAGTGGTAAGAACCGTAGCACGAGGGGACATAGTCGTAGCCTGTACTTATGACCTACTTACGGTATGTTTAGTATTGGAATGAACGCCGAATCTGTGCTTCTAAAGGTAAAAAAGAGGATGCCGCCAGAAAAGTAGATTGAACGAAGCTCCGGTTCATAAAATGTTCTAGATACAGGGCGAGCGCAAACGTGCGAACATTGAGTACCGCAAACTTCGAATACATGACCCTTAATGTCGTATGCGACTGTCAAGATTGAGTTAGAGCGGTATATCCAAAGGGAAGAGAAAAGATATATATGAAAAGGTGGGGGGAAACGAATACAATACCGCACTCTCCGTCAGGTTAATAAGGGTCACTGAACGCACGTCGTATGGACAGCAGTACAAGCGGATATCGAGGGTTGGAAGCCCCAATTTGAGATAATTAAGCTCAACCCACTCATTCCCGGATCGACACTAGCCCTGGCTCGCTTGAGGGATAACCCCGTCCTTCATGATTCCCCGCTGACGTTGACGGCCATCTGGTATCTCTGACAAAAAATCGACCGCCACCTCGCCCGTGCGTGACAGAGCGTAGTTCAAGCCCCTGAGAGACAAGCGCGAGACTACCGCTGGGAGGAAACAGAAATAAGCTCTTCCGTGATCTAATTGATAGAATAGGAGGTATCGGGAATGATGTATCTGGAAGATGATATAGGCACGTTGACATCGAACACATCGGCGAGACCGAGGTTATAGGCAATTACACCATCGAAAAGTCTTTAATCTACAAACGGAAGGGCGATGCTCCTGTCTTGAACGGAGGCGAAGGGGAGGGTAAGAGTTTAACTTTAGAGAGTGCTGGCGGTGGCGCGTCTTCCACGCGTAAGGAGTTGGGTGAGAGGGAAGGCGATCCAACCATTCGTGCCCGTCGATGTACGCCTTCAATGGATGGAGCATCACTTTATGGATGACGAGGGGAGTAGGGGGGAAAACCGTTCCATACGTATCTTTATGTGGTTATATCTCCGTCAATATCGCTTATTCGGTTTCATCATCGACAAAGTGTCGTGGCTATTACACATGTTCTATGCGTACGCGCGACAGAACTCCAATGGTCAGGCGATGAAGATCCTCTCCGGATCCCAACTCAACCCCAAAGTACCAGCCCTCCTATCGACGAGTGACAGCCAGCCCCTGGTCTCAATATCGCCTCCAGAGAGCAGAGGCGTGCACCGCCCTCGATGCTTAGGAAGCAGCGGCATCAAGAGATCCCCCTCCTAAAGCTCTGTCCTTGTCTTCGAAGTAGTCGTGGGTCTGCTAGCGGCTACTTTCGCCTTACTTGCTCCAGCAGGCACCCGGGAGTAAAGGGCTGACCCGCGTTTGCCGCTAGAGGAAGCAGCAATAAGACGCACAAGGACCGGAGATTACGAAGCGACGAAGAAAGGCTGAGGCATAGCGAGGTTGAAACAGCCGCGTTGAGATTCAATGAACGATATACTCTTCTCAGCGAAAACGTGGTAGGGCTGGGAGAAGATGACGACGATAACCCGACTGGTGGCAGACGTGTCACGCCAAGGTCGTGCTGATCTGAAGGTGCAAGATGTGAGGAGAAGTGAGAAAGCAGTTTAAACTAGGAAGAAATAACAAAGGTTCACCGTTAACCGAGTCAACACTAAAGGTAGTATCCATCATATTCAAGAATCAACCACTTGCTTGCCATCTAGCTCATATGACCATTTGCCAGACAAGAGGTGTGATCCATTCCCATATCCCAGTTCCTCTTTTTTCCTTCGTGGTAGAATCTCCCGACTATTCATCGTTGCGAACCTGGACGGATCTACCATACAACGTTTGTTTGCTAGAGTTGTCCTGCTTCCACCATAGGAAACGGTTAGGGTCATTGAAAGAACGAAAGGGTTATGGTGGAAGGAGATTAGGTCGGAGATGTAGCGGAAAGCTTTCAGCATCAGGGTTTTGGAGGAGATGGTAGTTTTTCGAATCTTGCAGGAAACGGTATAATAGTAGGGGAAAATGCGGCGAGATTTGATGACTTTGCGGTTGTTGGTGAGAGCATTGAAAATATCGTTTGACGTTTCAAGGCGGTCGCTCCACCACCCAATCCCAATCAAAAGGTCACGCTGTAACCCCTCGCGACTGGTGCGGAGAGACTCAGCCTCAGAGAGATGCAATAGTGTTGAGGGAAGGGGCAGCGTAAAATCTTCTGTGTGAGAGGGCCATAACTGAAGAAGCGCAGGCGAAGATAAGAACCGGTGGAAGATATAGTGAACTCGCCGTTGGTGGATGTCCAACATGTTCCCGTTCAGTTCCTGCCGTGGTCGCAATACTCCCTTCACCTCATGCTCTAGGCTTCGCCCCATTCTCCCGCATTCGACGTTATGGTGGGCAGGTTCTCCAGCGTCGTAAAACTGAAACAATATGACACAAAACGTGATCGAGTGGAGTTAGATGCAGAGACGTAGTTGAAGCTAAGAGCCGGCAGGTCATACGCCTTAAGTACGAGTGCCAGAAGAATAAGCCTCTGTCAAAAGACAATGAGAGAGCATTAAACTCACCGATTCACCGCGATACGAGCCAAAGCTAACAACCACCGCTTGGGAACGGATCGCCCTGGTTTCCAGTTGAACGAGTTAGCCCTTTGCTCTGCTCATTTACTCAAGGCCTTTCCCCGTCTTTCCCAATCTCGCCCGATGCGACTGAGCTGCATGTACAGGTCTCCGACCAGATGCTCTTAAGATATCTTGACGAGAATACACATAATCTTGTGGCAATCTCACACCGCAAAGCCGTTATCGATGGGTCGTTACGGAAATAGTGGGTTTTGTGTTGTAATACCTGTGCAAAAAAGTTTAGACCTTCGGATACCATCAACGAGCACTCCTTACTTACAGAGAAGAGGGATTGAAAAAAATTTTCCGTCGTCCGGATTTCGTTGAGTCTTCGTCTTGAAGCCAAGAGATCCGAAGGGCGAGGTCGAGAGAGAATAAGAGGAGACCGACAGCTAATATCGAACCGACAAAGGAAACTGAGTTGAAGATGTACACGGTAGAAAGTCTCTGAGTCGAGCATAGCGAGAAGCGACTCTGATGATGATGGTCGTTACACTGCAGCTCAAGTACGTCATCGGCGCCGGTCATCCCATAACGTTTACCACCACCACACTAAAAATCTGTCAAGGACCTTTCTAAAGGCCTAATTGCGCTCACTCAGAGTACGAGAGGCTCAAATCATCTCCTGACAGAGTACCGCTGGTTTGTAAAACGACTCCTCCCACATTCCATAGATATTCGTGAACAACGGGGGCCGAGACGGATGTGTCTGTCCTCGACATAGCTTTCATGACTAGTATCTGCCAGGAGCTCCGTACAGAGATGGCGGAGTCTGTCATGAAAAACGCCCTGTCTCCCATCCTTGGACTTCCGACAGACATCCTTTCCATCATATTCGAAATTTGCATGCGCACGACCAAAAACAAAGACGCAGATGTAATGTCGATGAAAACCGTTCAATGGGTTCTTTCACAGACATGCCGGAGCTGGCGCGAATCTGTACTGGGGAATCCTTCACTTTGGAGGGTTATCCTTATCGGTACAGATCACTATCGCGGTGTCAAGGATCCGCTTTCCATGTTGGGGACTTGGCTTTCGAGGTCCCAATCTCTCCCAATATCATGCTGCATCCAGCTATTTTGGATGCAGGCCAATCAAGATCATCGAGAGGTAGAGGCTGGCATCGTGGACCTAATAATCGGAGATTCCTGTCGGTGGTTGCATGTCATTCTGGATTTAGATGCAAGACCAGACCTGTACCATAAGGTTGGCGCGATCCAAAACCCTCTTCCCCTACTTCGATTCCTCCAAATTCGTGCCCATCATGCGGGATCGGATATCGACTACTCTGAACCTTATGGCCGCTTATTCCAATCCTCTGCTTTTTCTTCCGCTCCCAGCCTATCTATCGCCCATCTCGAAGTCTCCTCATCTTTACTGCCCATATCTCTTCCTTGGCATCAACTACAACGCTGTCGCCTCTATGATACAGCACTCCTCTTCAAGGAGGTTAGCAACTTGCAAAATCTCAGTCATCTGACGTTGTCATTGAGACACACGGATATCGTTTTCCTTCCTCTATCGTTAGCGAGACTACGTCGCTTGGAGATATCCTTCTCGACTGTGTACGTAGTGGTTCAATTCCTTGACGCATCATTTCTCCCATCACTCCAAGATCTCCAAGTGGTCTCCCAATTCAGACTGGGCACAGAAAACCTTTTGCGGTCGATCCGTAGTCTCCAGGATCGCAGCTCGTGTCAGCTGAAGAGAATGTTTCTCAGAATCCACCCGATTCCGATTCGAACGAATCTGAGGACGTCCTTTGGTAGTCCAGAGATCATGAAGTCTTTCGACACCCTCAAAGAGCTCCATATTTGCTTTCGTGACGGTATAAGTCCAGCACGACCACAGCCGACTGATTATCTACCCTTCCCCTCCCAGGAACTGTTGATGATTCTCCATGATAGGAATCTTTTCCCTCGTCTGAAGGCTCTGTATATTGTCGCCCTCCATTATCCCTATCCTGGTTCTGATACGTTTTTTGACGGCCTTGCGAATGTCATCACCTCCAGACGAAATCATAACCAATATGGCGTCCGGCTCGAGCGATTGTCAATCGACACTTTGCGCTCGTATGATATCGTCACCAGCAAACCAAAGATACCTATCAGTGTGAAAGGTATCCAGCGGATAATAGAGCTACAGTCGGAGGGCCTTATGTTAGTCCAACCTATAGTTGATGGTTGGTTGTGCCCTGTCCATGAACGCACCACGCACTGGGATGCTGAATAGGTCGATCGATTCTTTGCTTGTTGGAACTCGATCCTTTGACCTTTCTTGAATTTTTTTTTGTATGTATCGCTCGGTTAGGGCAGGCCTAAACAGTCTCACGGCGAGGGTAGTCATTTTCTGTCCTCTCACGAAGTTATAATTCCATATCATACAGACGCTCGACTGTAGTGCTTAGCAATATTTAACTCGTACATGCGTATCCAATACGTACTTGAGTAAACCTCGAAACCCCAATCTTCCTACCTCGGGCCGCAGGCCTACTATGGAGCGTTGAGAGAACCAGACAACCTCTGTGCCCGTTTGGCTCTGTTGTCATTTCTAAAAGACGGTCGAACGCTCATCGAACTGGAGTAAAATCACGGCTTAAGAACCCGATTGATGAAGAATACTGACCGTTCGGACTCTCAAAACTTGGGCCCAAGTAGTTTGATTCATGGAGAAAAGAATCGTGATCAACATTCAACATTCAATTCCGAAGCGTCGTGGAAGTTGGTCCAATGGTGTGCAAGGCCGCGTGTTATGTTTTATTTTCCACCGAGCGGACCCGTGCCGAACTATCAATATATCATTTCCCTCTGAAGATCTGAAGCTGAAGTCCGATCCTGGGGCGCGCAAAAACCTACGTATTGCAAGAGTTATCGTCTGTTACTGAACTTTTGTACCTTCGAATTTCTTCGAGGCTGGCCAAAATTTGTCTTCTGTAAAACTCATATTCTGAATCTTGTCCTCGAGCTTCTCTGCTTGTGTTTCCGTCCGATTTTCTTGTCCCATTTTAACGTAGACGGATGATCCTATCACTCCGACCATTTTTTGGAGCGCCTACATGAGCCAACTTCCGTGCTGCACGCTTCCTCAATTCAGAGACCCAACAACCTCGTGCTTATCCAGCAATCATAATGGAATTGCCACTTCTCGGAACACAAATCCTAAGCTGCACCACCCGAAATTGAAGGAGCTTTATTCCCACGATCAAATCGTATCTCCGGGGTCGCTCTTAAAGATTTACATTCTTACTCTACATTTCATTCTTCCATTTACTATTTGAAAGTTCCCACCTTCTCTGCCTTGTGACAAAATTAGCATGAACTATTTTTGTAAAATTTTCTAGCCCCCTTGACGGGTTCCATATTCACAGACTATCATGACAGTTCTTTTCCCGGTCTACAATAAATCAAAAATTGTAATCCGCAGATTCCCGGATCCGTGCTATATAAACGGAACTTGAGCTGGATGCCCCATGAACAAAACTCACCCTTTTAGCCACACAATACTCGAGTTTCTCTCTAGGCAACACAGAATGGACCAAATCTCACTATTGACACTATCTATCTCATCTGTTGTCTTTGCTTTCCTCATCAAACACTACCACTATGTCTCACAGTTACCTCCTGGGCCAAGGGGCCTACCCTTTGTGGGGAATATCCTTGACTTGAAAAAGGTCTCGGAATCCAATGAACCAATGTGGATTACATATCTCAAGTGGTCACATCTTTATGGAGATGTATTCACCTTCCATGTTTTTGGCTCTCGCACTATTGTTCTCAACTCCTACAAAGCAATTATGGATCTCCTAGAGCACCAGTCACAGAATTATTCTGATAGGCCACGTATGCGTTATTTTATCATCCAGGAATTAGCAATGTGACTTCTTTTTTATGCATAGGCTATCCAATGCTCAATGAACTTCTAAGGTTTGTCTTCACCAAATTGACACATGCCAATGCACAAAAATGACAAATTGATATTGTAGATGGGGATGGAACGTTGGTTGTAAGCATCCAAATTCCTCCATAGTCTCCATTATTGTTTTGCATCTCTCTTACCATGTTATCAGTTATGCAGTATTCCGAGTACTGGAGGTATATTTGTTCACAGATCCATCTATTTCTTCAATTATAACTAAAATCCTTCTTTTTTGTAGGCTGCATAGAAGAGTGTTTCACGAGTATTTTCAGCCCCGGGTATTACCACAATACTATGACATTCAAAGGGAGAGAACCTCCTTATTGATCCAGGACTTAACAACATCACCAAAAGACTTCTTTGAGCATGTTACAACGTAGGTTGGATCCCATTTTGAAGTATAACAGACCTTTCTGACCCAAGCTGGGATCAGACATTCTGGAGGAATAATGCTTGAAGTGATCTATGGTTATCAAACTCGAGGTTCATATGATTCCTATGTTAAGCTAGTTGACAAGGCAATAGCAGGGCTAAATGAAGCTGGGGTTGGGAAGTACTTGGTTGATTATTTTCCTATATTAAAGTATATACCTGGTGAGCCTTCCATGACATTATATAACTCTCTTTTAAATATACTCATGGGAATTTCCAAGCCTGGTTCCCAGGTGCAGGTTTCCGAACAAAAGCTGAACTGTGGGCTCAAGATATAGACCGGATGGTAAACCTGCCCTGGAATATGATAAAAACCCCACGGTTAGTTTTACTCACCTATACCAGGGTAATCACTGTTGACACTGTCTGGTCAGGAAGAAAAGACTGTTGTTTCTTGCTTCTGTACACAAAGCTTAGAGAAACTGAAATCATCATCTACTCCAAGTGATGTTTTGGCCATGGAGGAAGTGATAAGGAATTGTGCTGCTACAATCTTCTCTGGTGAATGTTTTACATTCTCTTCTCTGACTGAATTATCTAACCTGGAGTTATGAAGCTGGTGGAGAAACAGTGAGTCTTCAACAGTTTAATTTTTTCTTACACTCATATTTTGTATGAATAGACTGTGTCATATCTTCTGTCATTCATTTTAACAATGGTACTGCACCCCAAGATACAGGCACGGGCACAGAAAGAACTGGACGGAGTCACTGGATTCGCTAGACTTCCAGACTTTTCTGACCGTGACAATTTACCCTATATCGATGCTATCCTTGCAGAGGTTCTACGGTGGAATCCTGTTGCACCATTTTGTAGGCCTCTTCCCATTGACTGAGGACCTTTTCATTGATATACATATAGCTATTCCTCATCAATCAAAGAAAGATGATATGTATGAAGGATATCTTATACCTAGTGGTAAAGTAGTTTTTACATGGCTAATATTCCCTTTAACAAAGCTCACAGGTTCAACTATTATTCCTAATGTTTGGTAAATTACTTTGCCGCTCTTACATTGGATCCGGCGGCATACTAACTTGTCACTCTCCACAGGGCTGCTCTCCACGACGAATCCATCTATGGACCCGACACACTGAGCTTCAACCCAGACCGGTTTATAAAGCAAGACGGAGAAAAACTTCCACCCAATCCTGACATCCTTGCATTTGGATTTGGGAGGCGACAGTGTCCTGGACGACAATTCGCTATCAACACACTCTGGCTTGCAATGACCTACCTCCTTGCAAGTTTTACCATAGCTAAAGAAATTGATCCAGTGGTTAATTACACGGCTGGGTTAAGCAGGTGCGTAAATTCAATTTTCTCAAATATGCTTTACCATGAGACACTGTTTGCTGAAACTCTTGCAGCCACCCTCGTCCCTTCAATTGCCGATTCATTCCACGGCCATCGGCGCCAGTGTTCAATTAACGAGTACCGGTGTTGTATTTGAGAGTAGTTTTCGAACTTTAAATGGGATCAGTCATCAATCCTGATTTGAATACATATATAGGTCTATAGACTACAAGTTATTGCAATAGCTTGTAGCTGATTTTATACCAGTATCCGCTGCTCAACGCATTCCAAGGCTCATTTGAATCCCTCGCTTCTGTGCACTTATCTTCTGCGCACTCATCTTCTGAGCACGGTTCTTTTTTGATTCCCGCTTCGCGCTTCTTCTGCCATTTCTAACGAGATATCTGAACCTTTTACTGGTAGTTACAAGGCGTTTGTCCTCTGGGTAAATACTTCTCTTTGATCCGGCGACTGTTTCACGCAGTTAATGTCTGGACCCCAACGCAGGGTCTCCTCGTCCTAAAACGTTTACAATCACTACAAGTCTCTGATGAATACTCCGGTGATTCAGGTCCGGAACGTGAGAATTATGATGTCCTTTCTTTGTTAAGCTCTTCGTTGGCGAGAACTTTCCCTCGGGGAGTACTTAAGCGACCTGCCGAGTGCGGTTTCTCTTGAAAGTGGATTCCGGGTAACTTGCTAAACTTTGAGTAGGCAGATATGTTTAGTTATCCTGAAATCTGGCACTCATATATATTACAGAATATAGCGTGGTCACGACACTACCAGATCTGAAGTCCAAGCTACTGAAGGCAACCGAAAGCTGAAGCGACGTGGGCATCATATAACATGTCGCGCCAATGGTAACTATTTACTTACTTCAATGACATACGCCGCAAAAACACAGATAACGATGCCCTCTTGATGTTCAAGCGTGAATCACGTTGGAAATCGTCGCTTTTCAGGAGAACGAACCAAAGATTGTGACAACTACCTGGATTCCGAATTTGAAGCAGCCTCGGAGCAATCAAATTATACTGGCCGCTTATTCGATTCGAACTTGAATCAAAGCAATGTGTGCTGACAATTTTTCAGTAGTCGTATTGTTCATGACTACCTGAGTCCCCTATCGGTCATCTGACAACTGTGAGTGACGGGTACCTGACCACCCTTGAGACCTTGAAGATTCGCGTTTTGTTCTATTCCCGGAAGATTCTCACCTCTTTGTCTGGTGACTCTCGAACCTCCAATGACATTGTATTTGAAAGTCTTCTTGAGCTATTCATGGTTTCAATCCCATACACCGTGAGCTCAATACGCATGGACTAAGATGGTTCCTTTTCTCAGCCTGCAAGTCAAAGTATCCCCTCTGTATAAATGGAGGGTCAATTCAAAGCCCAAGCCCTGTGTCTCCAATATTCTCTCCACAGCGATATTGCAACACTTCCAGGATTTTTCCCTCCTGAGCACCAAAGAATGGACCACATCAAACCTTTGTTGGCACTGTCTATCTCAACTCTTATCCTTGCTTTCCTTGTCAAGCACTACCGCGGTTCAAAATTACCTCCCGGGCCAAGGGGTTTGCCGATTGTCGGGAACATCCTTGACTTGCAAAAGCTCTTGGCATCCAATGAGAAACCCTGGGTTGCATATCTCAAGTGGTCACACCTCTATGGAGATGTATTCACCTTCCATGTCCTTGGCTCCCGCACTGTTATTCTCAACTCATATAAAGCAATCATGGATCTCCTAGAACACAGGTCACATAACTACTCTGATAGACCACGTATGTGATGCATTCCACACAATGTCCAGTGTAACTTTATGATTCAGTTGTTCTGATACTCCTCTTTTCACAGGCCAGACAATGCTAAATGAACTTCTCAGGTCTGTCTTCATCAATTGACATATACCCAGGCAACTTAATTGATAATTTGATCTGGTAGGTGGGGATGGATGTTTGCTTGTAAGCATCGATATCCTCTAAGCTCTGGAGGAAATTCTTAACCTGTTCCTTCCTTGTACTAGTCATGAGATACTCTGAAGACTGGAGGTAATTGTCTTGGGCTCAAGGCTTTCAGCTCTAATTCCTTGAATCTTTTCTTCATGTAGATTGCATCGGAAGGCCTTTCATGAGTATTTCCAGCCCCGAGTGGTACCACAATACTATGATCTTCAGAGGGAGAAAACCTCTTTACTCATCCAGAACCTAGGTACATCACCAAAGGATTTTTTTGAGCATGTCAGAGCGTGGGTGATCATAAGTTACAACCCTAACACATAACAGAACTCTAAATATTCAAATCAGACATATGGCAGGGTTGATTCTTGAGATCATTTATGGTTATAAGAATCAAGACTCCTTTAATTCTTATGTCAAACTGGTTGACAGGGCAATGGCAGGGTTGAATGAAGCTGGGGTGGGAAAGTATTTGGTTGACTATTTTCCAATCTTGAAGTTTATTCCTGGTGAGCCTTCTCTTGATACCACTTGTATCTCTTCTAACAGCTCTTTGTTTAAAATTTGATTGCACTTGTGGAATATTCAAGTCTGGTTCCCAGGTGCATATTTCAAAAGAAGAGCTCAGGTGTGGGCTAGGGACACAGATCGACTGAGAGATCTTCCCTGGGAAATGATAAAAAATCTAATGGTGAATTTTATAATCATATATTTGGCCTACAACTGTTGAAACCATCCAATTAGGATGATGGAACTGCTGTGCCTTGTTTCTGTACACAAAATCTGGAGAATGATACGGTCAAACGAGTTTGACCGTGGTCTATGCAGACGAGACACGTGCCTTTCAGCTTTGCCTCAGCTAGACAATGCTTGCCACCATTATTC